>FIZR01003627.1:0-31852 GCA_900060175.1 Ferrisia virgata
AAAAAACCGTCCTCCCGTGGAAAAAACTTTCACTCCTAAATCGTTCAGAAGAAATAATTATCACTCGCCTTAGAATCGGTCATACTAAACTCACCCACAACCACTTATATCTCAAAAACCCCGTCTATTCTCTTCCCTAAAACATAAGAGACAAACCCTAAACATCTCTGAAGTCCCCCCAACAACCCCAGATTCATTAATTGAAATGAAAAAAATCCTCTTACTAATCAGCACACTCACCCTGAGCCACCAAATTTAAGTTCCCACCTTCCCACTCTACTCAACACTGGACGTAAAAATCTTGAAATTATACACGCCCAGTAAAATAAAAAAAATTATAACGAAAGAGCTTTCAAATATTCATAGGAAAATCGCACCAAACTTTCGCGGCCCTGTTTTAGTGCCCAGGGGCACCCCTTTTCCCAAATTTGGGGCAATACCAAGGGTCAATGATATTGATATCGTTTACGCATACATAGAAACTACCTGAATACGATAATAAAGTCAGATTCATTATTTGACCTCAATGAACATCTTACTTTGGACATTATTACAGGTATAAAACTTTGGTGGTAGCTTTGTACTAAAACTAGGTGTGGGCTGAGGTCAACTAATGAATCTGACTTCCATACAGTCGATATAAGGATATTTTTGGAAATAATTTCCCTTACAGAAATAACCCAAAAGGGAAAACTCATATGCCTAATACATTTGCAGCTAAGCAGACCAGTTCTATTGATGAACTATAAGAAATAAACAAACAGCCAAGTGTTGAAAATTTTAAGAACTTGGAACTGAGTTAAATTTTTTGTCATTCGGTTCGAAATTCGGTTCACAAATTTTCAAACTCGAACACAAAGCAAAGATATTCATAATTATGACTTCTCGCAGTTTACATGCCTCTCTACCTACCACCCATCCTTCTTTTCTAGAATAAAATCAACCATACATAATTTACTGTTTTTCAATACGCTTGCAATGTCTCGAGCTTATTTCCTCGACTCGAGGAAATACGTCTAAAAAGAAAATATATATGCGATTTACTTATTTCTAATTATTTCGCAATCGCAATAACGATCAAGGTAAAAATGTATGGAATGGAAGACGATACGAAAAGCACGTTCAAGCTCGCCTCCAATATCGATATCGCGTATAGGTAAATGTTCTAGGTTGTTTTCGTGATCTCGCGGCTAAAGCTAACCAATCGAACGCATTATTTGTTGGAACATTTGATCGCTAACATAGTATCCACGATATGGGTAAGCTTCTCGTTGACGTACTTAGCCACATTCTACCAATTAATTTCTAACACGAGGACTTGAATTATTGGCTCGAAGATCGACCTTTTTTTTTCCCCTCTCTTTTTCTCTTCGCTCAGAAGAAGAGTTAACAAACGGATCGAATTTCGCACCACGAATTCGTGTGTGAATAAAAACGTTTAAACGCATTTGTTAAAAATTATATCGTAACTCTAGCTACGCGTATAACGAAATGTTCGGTGATCGTTATACACTCAAGATTATCCGCGTATAGATGTTACATTAGCGAGCTATAATATGTGTAGTACTCACCAGCATGTGGTACACATGAAACCAATTAGTACATCGTTTCCGGGAGATGAAACGTTTACAGATTGATCAACGCGGTTAAATAATCTTGTAAATTCTAATCTGCGGTGTGAAAACAACGCGTTCCATGGTCGACAACATCGCTCGTACGCAATGATCGCAGGAAGTTACTTCGTTCTGGAGTGTCTTTCGTCTTGTACGTACAACTGGAAAGAATAATAACAAAATGTGAAAATTTCAGTAATTTTACATACAACAAATTAAGAAAATAGTAAATTAATATCCATATAGTAAGATGAAAATAGAAGAGTGTAATGGTTGACAACTTATAAAACCTAATCTAATGGTGCAGTTATAATACTTTTCTTTTTTTTCCAACGCCTATTTCAGGGCATCAATGTAAGTCCAAATCCGATAAGTTCATGCTTTGAATCTTGATATTCTGATTTTTAGCCTGATTGTGAATAAAAACTACACTACGAAGGTCTATCAACTTATGGTGGATGAAGAGGGAGAGGGTGTACCGACAAAATCCGTTTTAAAGTCCTAAAAGACCATTACGACCATTTTTGGCCATGTCAAATATCCATTTCTCCTCCTCTTCCTCCTTCTCCTCCCCATTAAAAATTATTCATTCAGCACGATACCGACCAAAATCGACTAAATTTGGGGAATTGGCTTTGATGGGCGGCGAATTTGATATTTTGAAGTGGAGATGACCTGGAGTCAAAATTCAGTTGTGTCCAAATTTGGGGGAGGGGGTGCTGAGGAGCTAAAATCGCAAAAATTATTCCTTTATAAGCCAGTCGATAGGCGATCCTAAGTTGTGTAACATACCCAAAAATCAGCTTACCAGGTCAATTAGGAGAAGAGATATGTAGATTTTCTCCATTTTTGACCTTGAAAAAAGACATTTCCTGCCCTTATTTTCCCTCCAAATTGAGTTAAGAATTAGAAATTTGATATGCGGACTAAGTAGAAACCATATAAGTACATTTTGGGAATTTCGATTTTTCTTGCCTAGAAATATGTTTTATTGGGTAGGTTTCCTTATATTTGTAATTGTTCTTCGCATAATACTCCCCCAAACTGAGCAGGGAAATTGAAATTTCGTACGTAAATTTAGTAAAAATCCTTCTCCTCACGTCTCACATAAAAATGGTACAAACGTACATCACCGCCTATGTAACCAGGTATGTTTTCATTCCTTCAATATTTTCTTTCTACGATTTTTCGTACTAACAGATTTAGTGAGGGTCCTAGATGTGCCTTTTGTAGGTGTCGATTTTTTAGCCCTATCTCTCACGAAAATCGAGAAAGCAGACCACAACCTACTTTGTTTGTATGGGAGGGGGGGGAGGAGCTGGTACCAATAAATCAATTTTGGGATTCTTAGTGAGCCATTCAGACAATTTTTGGACGTATCGCGCACTTACTGGGGTAAGTAGGTGTGAGGTAGGGGGCCAGGATTTTTACCAGCGAGTTTTCAGACCATAGGGATCAACTTCCACTGGATAGTTTGAGGGTTCCAGCCAAGGGTTGATCCATCCCTTCTTATCTGGTCGTGCTATTTTTGGGCAATTTTTCGCTAAAATACTCAAGTATAATTTAAAAATTTTTAAGCGACCATTTTGTAAAAAAAATGTTTGAAAGCATGGTCATGATTTTATTTTTATAAAATGTTATTTCGTCTAAATTATGGTTTAAAAGTTTCGCAGCGTCTGTATTGAGCTCGTACAGATTCGACACAATTTCCACGGCGCTCTCGTGGAAAGTACCGTGTTCACGGGCCTATGTTCTCCAACTGTTTATTGGAGGGATGAAAAATTTTATTTTTATTTTGCTTAAACTTAAGCAACTGCTTGGTTGTGAATCAGTAGTAGACCGTCAACGGTTAATCACCAAAACCAGCATTGTTCAGATTTTGATGGTCTGCATAACATTACCACGCGTTGTATTGAGACCGCACAGATTTGACGCAATTTCCACGATGCTCTCGTGGAAAGTGCCGCGTTTACGGACGCCAGAGAACTGTTAACAATGCGCCATCAAAACCTGTACAATTAAAATCCGGATTGTTCAGATTTTGATGGTCTGATGTTGATGACCTTGACATTGATGGTCAATTGTTTTGTGTTGTTGATATCTAGATCGTCGACGGCTGGATAATGTTTGAAATGATTTGACAGTGAGGGGGTGAAAGTCAGGCGGATGAATAAATAATATGCATAACGTAATTATGAAAAATTTATGTGATTGAAGCATTTGTATTTAGGAAGCAAAGAGGAGTTTTTTTCATCTTTTCCATCAGTCCAGTCAAATTAGCACAAAGGTGACGAAATCACGGAAAGATTGATGGCCAAATTTTGTTTACAGGATTGTAGTATACCAACCCATAAACAACATATTCGAAATCGGCTAAAATCGGACTGGTGCTTCGTCCTCAATGTCCCCATTTTTGCCCTAAAAACAGGTTTTTTTTCTCTTCTGATTCAATACCAAATCGACTATGGGAGATGAAATTGAACTAATGCATTTAACCATCTAAAATTGATGCCCTGCATTCATTTCCGGGGATTTTTCTCAAAAACATATCCGTCATAGGTTTTTAGAAAATCTTGCGAAAACACAAGACGTGATATTTTTAAAAAAACTTTAGAAAAAGGTGTAATGGTGAAAACTTACTACCAACGATTATTTTGAGCTTCAATATGCGTAATAATTCAATGTTTTTTTTTTTTTTTTTTAATTTCAAGAACGATTTTTTTCGATTTTTTGAAAATTTTTGAACTTTGAGTCAGTTCTGCAAATTGAAAAAATTGAGTTGACCACATCGTTTTGAAGTCATTTTGTAACCATGGTAACCCCACCGTTTGCAGATTTACAAAAAAAGCAAAATTTGACTCACTCCTTGTTTAGATATGCTGAAAGAGAATTGAGCCCGCGTGTCTTTGAACGTTGGCCGCTGGCTCTCGCGACACCACAGAAACATTACGCGGAACATCACGTCAGCGCATAACGTGTCTTTTTCAAACTGATTTCAAAGTGTTTCAATCAATTTTCGAAAAAAATATTTAATAACCTTTTTTACTGGAAATTTGACCAGCTACATTTTTTGATCCGACTTTTTTTTTCTATCGCTATTGGGAACAAAGTTAGGCAAAGTTATTTGTAAAAAAAACCTGTTTTTAGGGCAGAAATGAGAATATTGGGGACGAAGCACTGGTCCGATTGTGGATATATTGTTTAGGGGGTGATGCACTACAATTACGTAAAAAAAAATTTTGGCCAACAATTCTTCCGTTATTTAATGCTAATTTGACTAGACTAAATCTCGAACAATCTATATCTTTCTTGTTTGCAGCCTTTACAAATTGACTTTTGAGAGTATAATCGTTAAGACTTTTGGGTTTGCTTTTTGTTGGGATGAAGAAGGATGACTTGGTACCTATGAATATGTTTCGCTGCCCTGAAAATGAATTTTTGAATAATTTTTGACCGCGTAAGTATTCATTTTAATTTATCAACCTTGCAGACTCACGTGAAAATATAGCATTTATTAATAGTATTTTAAATCTACCTTGTGAGAATTTTAACTTTTCACTCACTAATCACCTCAATTCTGGCGGGTCATTCGTAACAATAAATATCAAGTGTGACAGCGAAAAAATGAATTTTCAAATTTTAACTGCAGCAAATCATTAAAAGGTGCCACAACATGCTGAAAACTAATCCCCAGTTTCAGATTAACCTATGTCACAAGGAACTCAATGTTGAAGATGTAACTCCAGAGCATATAACCACATTTCTCACCAGCGAAACGTGGTAACGAGGCACTCGTACGTACTTCTCGTTACAAAGAGAACAAAACGCTTTATTTATTCGTGATTTTTTCTGAGTTTTATTTTCATCAAATGAATCGAAGAGAACAAATTTTTGGTGCAAAAAATACGCATGAATTGGATTTTGTTCTCTTTGAAACGAGAAGCGCGAACGAGTACCTCATCACCACGTATCGCCGGTGAGAAATGACGCCACGCGCTCGGGAGTCACATCCTCAACTTGGAGTTCCTTGTGGCATGGGTTTTAATCAATTTATAGAGTATTGAAACTTTGGGAATCATTTTCCAGCGTGTAATGGCACATTTTAATAGTGTGCAGCGATTAAAATTAAAAATTTTATTTTTCCAACGTCACCCAAATACACATGTAAAATTTCACGCTACTCCAGCACCTACAAAGGTTCATTCGATGATAGTTCTATCCTGTCTTGAAAAAAACCCTCACCAGCTTACTTACACGATTCCAGAAAGGCGTAAGATTTCTGTTTTTTTTTTCTCCTAAACACAGTCGACTGTTTCGCTTAATCGCGGCAAGTCATTAATTATGTTTTAATGATTCTAAAAAGTTGTTTAATGAAAGGCTGCGGTGGGAAAATTTACACGTAGATGAGCGACTATATTCCTTTTAGCGACGGACATTTTACAAGCTCGGCTTCTTTCTGCCGGTTGGCAATGTCGAAAATACTCGGCAGTATACGCGTTCAACGCGGTTGAAACTTTTAACGCGTTAACTTTTCAACTCGCACTCGCACACGCTACGCTTTTATAATTTTCGCTTTCTTTATTATTCGAAGGAGCAGCGTAATTTTTAACGAACAGAAAGCAAACCGCCATCACCACGCCGCGCCATATCGTTGATGGAGCTTTCGATATGAAACTTTATACTATGGTACTGGCACAGTCTTTATAAGTATAAGTATATCTGGCGAATGAATTTTTTCACAACGTAGTCTCGAATACTTACCCATAGTGCATGGTAGTAGGGTCCTACAATAGCTATTGCTGTAACGATTAGTTCGAAATGTGAAATTAGTTTTCGCAAACGTAGCCGTCGTATATAGCGATTCGCGGCAAACTTCATAATAAGTTGCAATGTTATAAGATAACGCCTCCATTCCAAAGGGGTATTGTGGTTTAAAACCGGCGGACGGCGGAAGCTTATAGTGTAATCTATACAGATACATATACTATTTTATAATAGGGAGTTTATACGCGTTTATCTTCGCCTATATACTTATACTTATAGGGCAAACGACTCATCGCGGCAACATAAAGTGTCGCTAAATTAACATTTAGAAACCTAAATTAAATGATTTTTTTTCTTCGTTTGCCAGTAATACGTATTGTGTACATTTTGTGCAGCCTTAACGATCGCGGTAACCGATTAAAAGGGGTAAACTCCCCAAAGGCAGATTTAGATAAATCCAAACTAGCTCGTTGTTTCTGATATTGTCGCTGCATGCTGGTCCTTTTTATCGTCACCTTTGAAAGCACGATACAACACGTTGCGTTGTATGTATGTCGTTTGCCGTGCAAAATTAAAAGATCAAAATTCTGTCCTCCCCTCCTACTTTCTTCTTTTCCATTCAGCTAGTCTACTGCCCAAATGAAATCGAATAAGAAGTATCAGTATTGATTTGAAAACGAACAATTTTTACCATTTTTGTTTCAACAGCACCTCCTACCACCCCCCACCCCACAATTTGCACACGATTGAATTTTAATCGAAGGTCATACTCAGCTCAGTATAGAATTTTGAAGAGAAGAAAAAGTGTAATATTCGTCACCTAAAGAATTTTCTTCTAATTTTTCAGCAAAATTGGGTCATTTCCTTTCATTGTTTGGGCATACATATCATCTAATGAAACCATGACTTATTATCATTGTACACCTACCCCTGCTCCAGAGCATTAATCCAAAAGGTAAGTACTAGGGTGGATCGATTTTTGCAAATTTTGGAAAATTGATAACGAGCAGTGTGCTTAATAGTTGTAAAATGAGCTCAAACTAAAATGGTGAAAATTTCAACCCTTAAAGTTCAAATTTACCTTCCGCAGCCAAAACTCAAAGATAAAAAAATTTCAAAAATTGTAAAAAATTATTTTTAAAAATTTGTTGAAAAATGTTATCAAAAATGGGTTTAATACTATTATTCATATTCAAAATAATCAACAAATATAATTTTTCATCTCTACCCTGTTTTTAAGAGAGATCAAAAAAAAACTTTATTTTCCACGCTTTTCGAAATATTTTATAAAATAACTGGAGAAAAATTCAATTTTGAAAAAATTTTAATACAGTCGTTTTAACTTATCGAAACCATTTCCAGCGATTTTTCGCTTCCTTTACGTTTTCCAGTTGGGCTTTTAAACATCTTCATTTTATGTGAAATACGTTATTTCCCTTGATTTCTTATTCTTCAAAAAAAATCAGTAGAAGTGAAAAAAAAGCTTCTGATTACTGCAATGCATTAAGTGGGCTATGCTACTTCTGTATCTAGGGGATATTTTTTCAGAATTGAATTTTTCTCTCGAATTATTTTAAAATATTTCAAAAAATGTGAAAAATAACATTTTTCTGGTCTCCCTCAACAAAAGGGTAGAGATGAAAAATTATATTTGTGGATTATTTTCGGTATGATTAACAGTATTAAACTCATTTTTGATAAAACTATTCAAAAAAAAATTTTTTACGATTTTTACAACGCCTCCTCCACTCCAATGACAAAAAAAGAACTGTAATATTCTTGAAAATAAGATTATCAATTTAAAAAAATTGTGAGAGTCGCTAAAATATTTCCAAAAATGCTAAGTGATTTTGTTGATTAAAAATATCATTTGTTTCAAAATTTTCACACCCGCTTCGCTCAGGCATACATATTTTTGTACTCCGTATGAAATTTTAGTGTCTTTGACCATCAAAACTTTGAATCCAATTCTGAGGTATTCTATGAAAGAAGTGGCACAATAACAGTCCGATGGAATAAACATTAGAAATTAGAAAAACAAATAAAGAACTGCAAATTCAATGCTGTGAGGGGGTGGAATGGAGCTAAAAGGTTGAGACTCCTAAAAAGCACATCTAGGGTCTCTATGCAGTATATTGACCAACGGCGGTTGGGGGGGGATACCAAAAAAATCCGTTCTGAGGTCCTAGAAGGCCATTAAGACAATTTTCGCTCATGTCAGGTATTTATTTATTAATTTTTTTCCCCAACATTAAAATAATTTGCTCCGCTCCATACTCAACAAAATTTCTCTCAATTCGGTAAATCGGCTCAGTTTAACGGCGGATTAGATATGTATAAGCGAGGATGACCATGGATAAAAATTCCATGGGGGGGGGGGGGTACTAAGGGGCCTAAAACACAAAAATTGTTCTTTTTTGAGTCAATCGGTAGAGAATTTAAAGTCGCATAACATATCCAAATATAAACCTCTTAAGTCAATTAGAAAGGGAGATATGAGGATTTTTCGCCTTTTTGAGCATGAAAAATGAGCTAAGGAGTTAAAATTTGGTATGTACATTCAGTTGAGGCCTTACATGTGCCCTTTGAGGGTCCTCACTTTTCAGCTCTATTGCACCTCCTCACAGCCACAAATATGTGGTTTTTTGATTGTTTTTTCTTTTTTTTTTGAGCTTATTCCTCTTATAACGCCTCTCAAAATTTGGCTGGGAACTTGAAATTAGGTATGTACATTTAGTAGGAGCCTTAGATGTGCCTTTTGGGGTTCTCGATGAATTTTTAACCCCGCAAAGCAATGCTTTTTTTTTACTATCTTCCACCAGCTCTAGGATTTTGAAATTTTTAAAGTGTATTCTTGCATAAAAAACACATTTTCTTTAAAAATTTCGCGATTGACGTTACCTTAGTTTTTCGGCAATTATCATTTAAGAGTTTTAAACTCGTGTAACAAAAAGAGAAATCATTGAAAAAAAATCTCTTCATACCTTTCATTGGTATAAGGTCACAAGAAAAATTTAAATTTTCTTCGTACATACCCTTTCCTCTGTTACGTTTTTTAAAATTCAGAAATTTGAAAAATTGTTTAGTATTTTCTTTATAACGCTCAAATTTTCGTCAAACATAATCCAACTGTTGATGGTCCAGGTCTGTCAATACTTGATCATTAGCAGTTGATGGTTAGCAGTGTACTGTCAATAGTTGACCAACAATAGTCAACCATCAACATCCGCACCATCAAATAATGTAGTCACTCGAAAGTGTATCGTATAAAGATTGATTAAACATTGACACAATCGACTCAAGACATGGACAAGAGGAAAACCTGACTCCGGAGGCATTGCAACGCGAACCTTTCTTTTTTTTCCGCTATTTCAAACACTCTTTTAATACAAGATCGATTTTATAAATTTAATGTCTGCAGAGTTCACTGAACAATTAAACCGAACGATTACAAACTTACATCGGACGAGTGATAATAATAACAGCGAAGTTTGCTGGTCAACACAGCTGAGAGCTTTTCCATTATTTTTTTATCATCGTCAAAGGGTTGATGATGCATTTCACGATGACCACGGTCATTGGGGTTATGACCATTGTTAGGGTTACGACCATCGAACTGTATACACTGGATGTGATCAACTGCTTTATTGAAGCGTAATAAATACCACTTAATGTTGGAAAAATGTTTTACTTTTATAGCCTCGCTGATAACTGAGTATAAGCTAATTTAAATTATTATACCAGCATCGTATACTTGTACGCGTATACGATACGTGTATAAACGTAGATCGATTTAATGAAAATATGACGATTCGCGTAACAACTTCCAATTGAACCCTTTTCCTCCAGTACCCAACAATACAAGTAATTGGAATTTTTCATCGCATAGATCAATTAACACGAGATCCTCGCTGCTGTAGTATGTAAGCGAGTATTCGTAATCCCTCGTGTATAAACCACAAACTTCGCAACCAACGATGGTAAATTTAGTGTGGACGGTAGCATTGAAATCGCCTAGAATTTGTTCACATTATATGACCGTGTATAGTTTGTACATATGTATGTATGTGTCTGTGTGTGTGTTTACAGTTCAGCTGTACTATGTACAGCGTATCTTTATACGATATTCGCGTAATTGTACCGATGCGATGCTTCCGTAACTGTGCGTTTACCTCTCTTAGAATATAGTAAGATAATTAGATATTTAATGATCAGATACCGTTGGATTTTCTCATCAGTATGCGTTTCGCTTTAGTCTCGTATGTTAAACGATTATTTAAATAAATACCGATAATTTCTGACCACTTTTTCTTTTTTGTATTTTTTCTAACCGGTGTGTTATATTTAGTCGTTTATAGAGAGGTTTTTATCATTTATATAAACGTACTTCCTCGTGGTTTTCTTTATTGACCTTAATTTTTGGTAATAGAAATGCGAAAATGGAGAAATAAATAATTGTCCTGATGGAATTATATTTTCAATGAAATAGAAACAGGATTCATGCCCGTATCTACAATAGGGTAGAGTGAAAAAAAAAAAACATACCTCGGATTTTAACCATTTCCACCGAGCATACTTATTTTGAGTGGAGAAGACACCGTACGAAATTCGAGCACGATATCTCAAAGGAGGACAATGCTAAGGTCCTCAAAGTAGGCCATTTTTCGAAAAAAAAAAAGTTTTTCTCGATTTCGGTGGCTTGTATAGTTATAAACAGCCAAAAATGACCTTCTATGTGATCTGAATGTTGAAAGCAATTTCATGATTTATTCCTGTTCTAGAACGTTTAAAAAACAAATTTAGCTTATAAGTCAATTTTTCCAATGTCTCCTGCCCCGAGGATTCACCCTCCGGTATTGAAAAATTTTTTAGATAAAATTTGTAGCTGGAAATATTAGGAATATTTCGATTTATATGCAATATTGTGATCAGACCACTGTCCCACCCCTTATTTTACAAAATTTACGTCAAAATGACCTCAGAAATCGATTATTAACATCGAAAGATGTTTAATAGCGCATTCTACGAAAATCCTGAGACAGTTGACCGTTAACAGTAGACCATCAAAATACTTGGTAATCTTTGCGTGCAATGAGTAAACATCGAAGGAATGTAAGTTCTGATACTTTTCACGTTGTCGATATAAATTCAACTCTTATATTCACTGTATCCTAACAAATAATTTTCGTCACACCTCCTCAACATTTCAACTTGAAATCTTGAAATCAATGCAGGGTCGAGGTCAACCGATGACGACATCTCAACTCAAAATCATAAAGTCAATCTGGGGTCATGGTCAACTGTAGACGAGTCGAAATCATACATCTTTAATTTTGACATGGATTTGTCTTAAGGATGGGGGCCATTCTGTGAAAGCTTAACGTTTTTGATGCAATGATTTTGATTTTTGGACTTTACGTTAAGATGTTAAAGACATGTTTTTTTCAATGTTTCAACTTGAAATCATAAAATCAATTGAGGGTCAAGGTCAACTATTGACGGGTCAACTTTCTTTATTTCCTTAACATTTCAACTTAAAATCATGAAATCAACCCAGAACGAAGTTCAACTGTTTGTGCGTCAGCTTTAATCATTTTTAATTTTCCTCAACATTTCAATTCAAAATCATAAAATCAATTCGAAGTCAAGGTCAACTGTTGATGGGTCAACTTTCTTTAGTTTTCCTTAACATTTCACTTAAAATCATGAAATCAATCCAGAATCAAGGTCAACTGCTTGTAGGTCAGCTTTAAACATCTTTTCTGGACTTTTCAATTTGAAATCTTAAAATGAATTCACGGTCAAGCTCAACTATTGGAGGATCAACTTCAAACATCTCTAATTTTCTTCAATATTTCAATTTAAAATCATTAAAAAAAGTCCACTGATGCAGTCCAAGCAATGAAAATCCATCCCTCTGATATCAGTCGAATGATGACGTCACACTATTAATGGTCCACTAATGTCATCCGGTGATGAACTTTCATGGCCAACTGTTCTCGGCTGAGAATATCTTGATCTTCAACAGTTGGATAATGTATGAAACAAAAGTTGGATGTTACGAATGACTGATCTTATGATTTTAAGTTGAAATGCTGAGAAAAATCGAAGACGTTCAGAATTGACCCATCAACAGTTGACCTTGACCCTGAATTGATTACATGATTTTTAGTTGAAATGTTGAGGAAAATAAAAGATGTTTGAAGATATAGTTGACCTTGACCTGAAACTGATTTTATAATTTGAAATTGAAATATTGAAAAAAATAGAAGAAAGTTGACCCGTCAAGAATTGATCTTGAACCTGGATTAATTTTATGATTTTGAGTTTAAACGTCGTCATCAGTCGACCCACCCGTAAAGAGCTGACCTTGACCCTGTATTGATTTTCTGATTTTATACTGAAATGCTAAGGAAAGTTGAAAATGTTTGAAGTTGACCCATCAACAGTTGACCTTAACCGTGGATTGATTTCATGATTTTAAGGTGAAAAATTGAGGAAAATAAGTTGGCCTTGACCCTGGTTGATTTTATGATTTTAAGTTTAAATGTAAATTTTTTTAGAAACTTGTGAACCTTATCCACGTTTTAAATCCCCCTTCATCACTTACCATGGTGGATTAGTGATAGGTAGAGGTACATCTCGGAAGTATGGTGTTAGTAATGTGAGGGATGTATCAAAATTTTATAGACCAAGTGATATTTCATGTCCCCAATATTGTGGATGGAGGATAAACTTTGAAGCACTATTCCAACCCAAAATAATTTTCATGTTTTTGTAGTCGATTTCATATAAATCGATTTCGCAGAACACCAATATCTCATTACTGTCAAGATCCGATGACGAGCAGTGCCCAAAATTCAGAATTGAACGATTTTTGGGAAAAAATGGCTGTATAACGTGGTATTTTTCTTCTACACCAGGAACTTGCGCTCTTATCGTAATTCATTTATCATACTTAGAAACTACAGGTGAAATTTAACATATACACCCACATTTGAGCATCATACCTCCCAATATTCAGCTACAATAAACTCCCAATGATTCTGATTTTCTCGATTTTTTACATTTTAAGTGGATTTTTTCGAAAATTTTTACTGTACCATCACAAGAAGAACGTTTAAAATTCAAGTACTGTACATGATCTTTAGTTATCAATAATAAGGGGTTTCGTTTGTCTTACATGACTTTTTTGTACCGCAATGTTGGAACACAACTATTCGAAAAGAGAGGTTTACAACATGGATAGGAAGGTTGCAAGTTATTACATTTCTATCACATGTATTGTTTTTGTGATTCTTAACAAGCTTGATTTTGTTGAGTAGGATAGTACGTCAGTTAATGGGTCATTTTGACGTACATTTAAAAAAAATAGAGGGTGAGGGAGGATAGAAATTTTACATATAAATCGAAATATTCCTGATACTTCAAGCTACAAATTTTATTTGAGAAATGTTTCGATACGAGCCATATGTGAGGATATGAGGGTGTTTCTCAGAAAGGAAGGCAGTTTCACTAGGAAGAGGGCGTCTGAAAAATTGGCATACAAGCTAAATCTATTCTTTAAGCTTTCCAGAACAAGAATATTTTATTGAGATCGTACAGATTTCGCTTAGTGACTATACTATACTCAAATCATCTTGAGAAACAGCACTTATGGTATATTTGAAAAGTGCAATTTGATTTTTTACGACTCCCTGAACCATTAGCAGCTCGATTGAATACCACTTTTAGGGTTCGAAATTAGCCTCGAAAATTGGCAGATCGCAAAAATTAAATTTTCAACGTGGGAAGTGCGCGGACTACGATGCTCTGGTTTTGGTAAACCTAGATGGTTGAAAAGAACGTCTCAAAAACCTCACAAATCCAAATTTCCAGCTTTTGATGTTCATTTTTCGATTTTTTACAGATTTTCAAAGATTTTTGCCTACAGGAACATGCACTAGAAGTAAAATTTTGTACATTAATTATAAAAAAATGTTTGAAAATTCGTAATAAATCGAAAACTCAACTTAGAAAGCTGAAAATTTGGATTTGAAGTTTTTTTAACACGCTTTTTCTAAATATGTAAAAGTTTTATCACTTAGCATCGCCCCCTTTAATATACCGGGCTCAAATTTTGTAAGATGTCTTTCCCACTCAAAATAACTATCCACAGAGAAAACGGTTAAAATCCGAAGTATGTTTTTCTTCAGCAAAAAAAAATCAGACTTCATTTTTTGAACGTCAAGTATGCTGTTGTACAAAAATGCATCATGTCTAATCCGCTTATTTCCCCACCCCAAATTTGTTAAGTTATAGCAATACTTCATAGTCTGAAAGATGGGAACATATACCGGTATGGTATGGTAGGGAGGGTACTACATAAGGTCCTTTTTTTTTTACGAGTATATTAGCAATAAAAGGAAATAATCGCATTGCCGAATACAATTATTTATCATTGGATGTAAGTTAACAAATATATGAAAATAACCGGTTTACCCAAAGTTGTTTTTTGCTCATTATTGTGTATTTTATTTGTGCGTGTACAGAAAAACTGTGTATACTTAAATAGATCATTACTCCAGTTTGACCCTATCTGTGTATATCGTTTTAAACGATGTACACTCTTAAAATTCTCCAATTAAATATTATATGTATATAGGTAGGTTTAGTTAGGCCCCCTCTTTATAATACTATCGACGGCGGCGCTTACAACAACTGCTGATTGTTTATGTTTCCTAAACCGGCTACTAATTATTAAAGTTGTTGTATGGTAGTAAATGCACAGACGGTGATTTTTTTTTCCTCTTTTTTTTTCAGTATTAGCTTCTTTCGAGTAATCAACGGCGATATATTGTTTTTGAAAATTAGATTCTTGCAACCAGCCAGCGTCGGAAAAGTTGTAAAGAATGCCACCCGGTTACAAATGTGATCTATAAAAAATATGTAGTATTCTAGTTCGGGTTTTTGCTGTTGCTGTTGTTGTTGTTGTTGTTGTTGTTGTTGTTGGCGTCTGCAGTCGTCATACTTGTACGTATATCATTGTAGCAATGCTGAAAAATTGGGCGAGTATTTTTTTTTTGTTTTTTTTTTTTTTCAAAGAATAAATTAGATACTTATTTGAACCGGGTAATATGAGTTGGAAAGAGGACTGCTGATGGCGATGATCTATTGGACCGAATTTACATCATAGTGTGAAAATATTCTTGTACAAGATTCATTTATTATATTATTTTCACTTGGTGAAAAGTACCAGCAGATTCCAATGAATTAATTCGCATAAAATTTTTATACGTATACTTTTTAAAATTTACTGAAAATTGAATATTTACATGAGAAGGAGAGGTAACTTCATAGAAAGATAACGTTTACATCTACTCGCATAATCTATTATGCTCTCACTCCTCATCAAATTTAGTACAGTTTCATCTTTCTGCGATTTACAAAACAAAGCAAAAAGGTCAATTTTAGAATCATTGTATATATCTTTGTTCATATCAAATAATCGAATATCGAATGAAATCGCGTAGTTAAAAATTTTCAGTCAAGGAAACTTTTTCCACGCCGCCCCTTCGACTTACGTGCACGCAACCACCAAATCACCCCTCACTCCGTTCTCCTCGGAAAAATTCGTCAACAGTATTTAAGACGTGAGAACAAAAAAAGAATACGTAATGCTCGAGCAAATCATGAACCAAAAATTTTATAAATTTCAAATTTAAAAAATGTTAATCATTTTACATTTTTTGGAGCATTTTTATTATTTTTTTTTTTCAATTTGCGGCCTGTAAAATTTGCCACTCTATTTCTCCCTTCACCATTTGACAAAATTAAGGCATAGCTGAAATAACTTCAACAGTGATTACGTTCACTTTGAAAATAGACAAACGATTATTCAAATCACTAACCAACTATTGAAGTACTTCGATTTTTTTTCGACCCCGAAAATTTGCCCTACGGGGAGCCATTCGCCCATCCTCCTCCCTTCCTACGCCACTGATCGAAGAATATTACTTTCCGTAGAAGTAGACGTATGCACAATCGATACACAAATACTTAGGTACATAATATTTTTTAGCTCTTCGTAACAAAGTACATACATAACCATCCCTTTGTAGATATATTGTTAACTCGCAATAAGTTTGAACTTTACTTTGTTGATGGAAAAACTGCGAGAAAACTCCTATCAAAAGACTGGCCAGCCAAGGATAAAAAAAGAAGTGAAAACATGGAACATTGCAGATTACCGTTCGGTACAGAGTTTCTGTATTTAGTAATATAAGAAGAAAAAAACTTACATCCGTCCGAAGAGTTAAACCCATGAAAACAGCTTAAATTCGTTCAATACTTTGTATTAGTTCGATGAGAAAATTCCTATTTGAGTTTTTTTTTCTTCAACTTTGAAATAGAGTTCGAAAAAGCAAAAAAAAAAAAAAAATGAAATAAAAAAATCCATTAAAAGTTTTACGCTTTTAAACTAGTTTTATTGATTATCGAATGCAAAGTGCAAAAAAAATCATATTTTAAGATAGACAAATTTCAATAAATATATAAGTCGTACACGAATTAAAAACGTTTATCAACCTCTAGCTAACCCATCAACATGGTATAATTTTCGTACAACCAGCTTTAAATAAGAAAAATTTCTCTTCGAAAAAAAAAACAAAAAAAGAAGAATTAAACAGATGCAATTTCCAAAGAGATTCGACCAATAGTTGAAAGATTAACCAAATAGACATCTTTTTCAAGAACCAGATGTTTTTAAATGTCTAGACATCTTTTATACATATATATATATATATAGGAATTTCAGTTGAATTAGCAACACAATGCACATGCTTATCATTTCCTAGAGGTAGGTAGGTACCTTTTAAAAGTGCAAAAAATTAAACGACGTTTAACACCCAAGAGGTTAATAACTGAAAGGAAGACAACGCTGTGTGATAAATTAGTGACATCCTATATCTACATAGGCTTCCGTCGTCGTTCACCAACACACCCAATACCATCGTCGTCTTCGAAAACACCTTAAATCTAAAACAATCTTCGAACCTTTAGGTAAGTTATATGTAAGTATACTCTCAATAAATCCACATTGCCGCAGCAGCATAAACATAACGTATACATCTATGCAGAATGTATTACTGTGAGAACTGGAAATTGACACCGCGAGCTACGTCAGCCAAACAGATATAAATCTTTGATATGATGCACTTCGCTACTCTCGTACTCTCTCGGTGGTGCGAACTTATCATTAAATAGTTCTTTTGCTCAATTCATCAGATAAGAACGCGACGTAATAAAATTAATTACTTAATTGATGCTTTTGTATAGGTGCATACGTTTATGCCTTCTCTGTATACCTTTAGCACTATAAATACGCTAGTACAACTCGATTATTCATACTTCAAATAAACACCTCTACCTAACATAAGACGAACCTGGTACTACAGCAATAGCTTTGTTATTACTTACAGTACCTTTAACTTTTTTTATTCTTATCATTTCGTGTTTTTTTTTTGAAAATATTACATCGTAATGAGTTAAACACTTTGTACTCTTAAGTATGTGCATGTTTTATTCTCACAGCTGTTTGCTTGTGCAAATTTTCCAAGATACCACCATACTAATGCGAGTTCTCAACTTTTTTTTTCCTATCATACGAACACACATATCACAAGTGTCTACATTTTATTCTAATATGAATACACGTAAATGAATTCTGGTGAGAATACTTGTAGATAGAAATTACTGAATATTTTCATCATTTACAAATGAGATAAGTACAATAGTAGTGTTTTACAATTTCAAGATATTACTTATTCTTGGTACTGTGAATTTAGAAGTACATCAAGTTCAAGTATAAAAAATCAACAATACTTCATTTGGAAGCATGAATTATGAAATTTGAAATTGAAAAAAAGTTCTTTTTGAGCCTGATTTTCCTGAAGTAGAAGAGATAAGGGAATTGTCCATTCATCGGATAAAAATAAAATGCGCACTGAGGTCGATATTCTTCACTAGTGATGGGCATACAGGTGGCAATTGAAATGAATATCAGAAATCCCACAAAGACATATTAAAGACAACTACTAAATCTATATACCCTAGGCTATTGAACGCTGTCCGGAAGCGATTGAAGGGTGACTGGAGGCCATTGAAGGGCGTCCAGAGACTATTGAAACGCATCTGGAGGATATTCAAGACGCATCGGAGCCTATTAAAGAGGGTAGGAGGGCTATTATATGGTATCTGGAGGATTCTAGAGGCTATTGAACGGTATCTGGAAAGGAACCTGGGGCTATTGAACAGTAAACGCAGGCTATTGGATGAAAGCTATTGAACACCTTCTAGCAACTATTGAAGGACAACTGCAGTCGATTGGACAGCGCCTGGAGGGAATTGAAGGGTGAATGCAGGCTGTCATTGAACAATGTTTGGAGGAAATTTAGCAGCAACTGGTGGCTATTGAAGGGTGACTACTAGCTATTGGACAGCATCTGAAGGGAATTAAAGGCCATCTGGCGGCTATTGAAAAGTGTCTGGATGGAATTGAATGGCGCCTGGTGGCTATTGAATAGCGACTGCAGGTTATTGGACAAAGAGTGGAGGGAATTGAAGGGCGAATACAGGCTTCAAGACGGCGTCTAGCAGCTATTGAATCCCGTCCGGAGGGAATTGAACTGCGACTTTAGGCTTTTAAACGTCGTTCAGAGGCTATTGAAAAATGTCAGAAAGCTATTGGAAGGCATCTAGAGGCTACTGCACGATGCCTGCAGGCTATTCAATGGCATGTGCAGAGAATTGGAAGGGCAAACGTAGTCTATTGATTGGCGTCTGGAGGGAATTGAAGGGTGTCTGAGGGTTATTGAACAGCGAATGTAGGCTATTGGACGGCATCTGGAGGGAATTGAACAGAGACTTTAAGCCATTGAACGTTATCTAGAGACCATGGAAGGCTATCTGGAAGGTATGAAGGCCAATGAATGGCACATAGAGGCAATTGAACACCTTCTGGAGGGAATTGAAGGGCGAATGCAGGCTACTGGATGGCGTGTAGAGGGAATTGACGGGCACTTGAACGCCATTGAACAGCGACTGCAGCCTATTGCATGGCGTATACATGGTATTGAACGATGGCTGCAGGCTATCGAACAGCGACTGTAGGCTATTGGACGGCATCTGGAGGGAATTGAAGGGGGAATGCAGACTATCTGACAGTGTCTGGAGATAATTGAATAACGTCTGGTAGCTATTGAAGGGAATGTATAGGCTAATGAATGGTATCCACAGGTTACTGAACAGCATCTGGCAGCTATTAAACGGTGTCTTGAGGCTATTAAACGGTATCTGGAGGCTGATGAAGGATGTTCACAAACTTCTGAAGGGTGACTGTATGCTACTGAACGGCGCCTGATGTTTATTGAATGACGTGCAGATGTTATTAAATAGTGTCTCCAGGCAGTTGAAGGGCGTCTCTAAGCTATTGGATAGTGTCTGGTGGGTATTGAATGGTGACAGCAGAGTATTGATGGGCGTCTAGAGGTAATATAAGGGGTCTGGAGGCTGTTGAAGAGCGTCTGCGGGTCATATAGGGCGTTTTGTAGGATATTAAATGACAACACTTGGGCAGTAAAAAAAATGCTAAGAAATTGTTTCTAGCTGACAAGCTGTAGATAAAAAAATTGCACCAGCTACACTTAAAATATCAAAACTTATATTTTTTAGGGGCCAGAATCATTTAAAAGGCTAGCGTCTCTCTGGTCACCCGTACACGATGCCATTTTACATCGATTAGATGATCTGAGAAAATAAAATGAATGGTCCTGGTTTGACCAAAATTTTATCCATCTTTCCAAAACAATAAACTATCCTATAACTTCTATCTCTAAAAAAAGGTAGATAAATAAGGTACATGGCACAAACATAATCGTTCCTGAGAACTTTGAACAGAGAAAGGCTTAACCGCATAGTATTTACAATTCAAATCAGATTCATGGATGAAAAACATTGTTATTCTCTTGTTCTGGGACATGAGTAAAAAAGTGAAAAAAATTTTGAACTCTTGATCACAACAAATCATTACGTATTTCTGTGTAATTTCAAATGAATATCTGTCTTCGAACCGACCAGCTGATCGTGTAAACCACAAGGGTCTACAGTTTTACACTACATGACCATATATATATGGTTGAGACTCTGAAAATAATCTAAAGTAAACGATACACCTTTTACACGGCTTAACTCTTAATAAATGGTAAGAATAGTAATTAAGTGTAAGATTAAACACTCGACAAATTAAGCACTTAGTGCTCAATAATGAATTTTCAATTTTCTACGTCTTAAAACTAAAATTGAATTCTTCGACGAATGAAGTTAATAAGCAACTTGAATTTATGGCAAACATAAAATACAATCTACGTGTAAAAACCATAAAATGTTTAAATTATTTTTTAATCATCTAAAAAATTGTATGTATGTACTTGAATTAGAAACGTACATAATTCATAATGCTTCTGAACACATGTTATGACATGTAATACTGGTCACATGGAAATTTTTCAGTTATTCAATCAAGGTGATTCGTAGTCTGAAATTTTTACATTATTCAAAATTACTCTTCGCATTATCAGAAGCAATTCAATTTTTTAGGTATATTTTCACAGTTTATGAAACATTTTCATACTTTTGTTGAGTTCAGATCCTCCTCTTCACCTTTCTTATCAACTGAAATATCAAAAATTTCCCTTCGCAGAATTTCTATCACAGCTTTCCGTTTCTCAGCAATAGTTGCTGTTTCATCCTATCCAGACAGGTATCCAATTCCATTTAAAAATTAGCAATTCGGTATACGCGTGTAATTTGCGGTGCTAATCAAAAAGGTGACACATATCGCAATTGTTTTTTCTAATAAATCGCCTTTCCCTACAAGTACAATATTAAAAGAAAAGAAAGAGAAAAAAAGGAACACAACAACAAAATAAAAAGCAGGGGAGAACACTGAAAGCTAAATTAAATAATGTCATTGAAAATGTCTCCGACCCGCAACCGCTGTTCCGTACGATTTCGTGACAATAACAATAATGTTATTACGCCCTTATAAATAATACAATGCAGTAACCATCGCATTTCCTCATTTGAATCAATTTACGTAAATTATAGCCACCGAAGTGGAAACTGTATTCACTTCACATATAGTATGGTATGCTCAAAAGATAAGTGGCAAATAAGGAATATCGTTACTGGTATGTATGAACGTACGGTACACATAATATAAAATAGAGCTGCGACAAATTACGTTCACATAAATATAAAAATAACGCCACTACATGTATTTCATATTTTAAAGTATTAGAACACCGAGTAGGTAATAAAATGAAAATAAAAATAATAATAATAAAAAAAAACAAGTACATACATCGAAGACGATGTCGATGACGACGACAACACCAACAACAACAACAACAAAAAGGGTCGTCAGTACGTACATGGAACGATAAAAAAATATGCTATTGAGCTAATGACACGAATCTGCTGTGAAAGTAATAGATGTTTCGACAAATATCATCAATTAAAAAATCGCTTATCGAGAGACAATGTCTGCGAGCCATGAAATATCTGGTAAAATACGAACGAGAGATACACGTGTTGCATTCTAATATTCCATTCCAATCGATGAGGTGAACGGTAGAGGTCCCATATTCCAATACGTTAGGTGAACGTATATTAGTATTTTACGAGCAAATTCACTATACAGCGGATGAAAACTTTTGAAGGTTATTTTAAAAATACTAGAAAACTGCAAACTTACTTATCTTTTTACTCGTTACATTTTACGTAAAGTGCATCTGATAATGTAGCTCATTTTAGTTTGTTTTTTTACGTATTAGATATTTTAACGAAATGAATAATTACAAAAGTGCTAACTTTTTTTACTTTTTTTGATACTACTTCCAACCAAATGTAAAGATAAATGGAAGAAAATTTATGACCAGAGAAAAATGTAATTTTACACGAATTGTACCACAAACAATTAATTTTAATTTTGAAAAATGTGACATAAATACTCCTCTCCCTCACCACTAACCATTAACGTAAGAAGAAATCACAAGCTTGAGAATGATCTTTAACTTGTAATACTTCAGCCAATTGTGAGATCGCCCTCTCCCTACCTTTAGGTTCAAATTTCGGTCTAAAATCTACATACTTTCATAATTCCTTAACGGCGTATTCGAACTCCAGAGTAATGATTTTAGCGATACCACTGAGTAGCTTTTATGATATTCCAACTTTTAAACCTACCTTTATGTCACCCTGTTAGGGTCCAAAAGTTTAATACTTCGATGAAGCCGGAACAGCACATTTGAAACTCCAAATAACGACACCCTCGGTCAAATTTTGTGAGATTTCGAATATTGAACCCTCCCTGAGAAGCTCTATTCGGGTCCGGGGTTCAAATTGCTACAAAAATCATGTTCAGCACCCACAAAAACCGCAGATTGGGACTTATTTGATTTTTAGTTGGCTGAAATTCATAGCTGAGTCGCACTAGCGTAATTTATTCAGTCAATGAAAAATTTTTTAATGTAATTTTTTTTGTTTTCTTTATATCCCCCTCCTCCCCACGACCATGTAGGGAAACAACGTTAATTTGAACCATTTTCCAAATTTTTTATTGTAACCGACATACACTTGTAGGAGTCACGAATAATTCATCAGACTCACCCATCTCTTTCAACCCCCTCTACCACTTTGAGAAAAGGGGTTTACATAGTAGCGGGGAGTACTATGCGAAACTATCACACCTAAAAAGTAAATTAAGCCGATTTTTAAAAATTATTCGAGTCGATTGGAAATTTTCAAAAATGATTTTTTTCTCAACGCCCTGGCTCTTACCCACGACCTCCTCAGGAAAAAAGCCAAAGAAGTAAAAATATTCGCTTTTCAATGCGTTACAACTTTTGTTTCAATGATGCTCGTGAATTTTCATCGGGCTCACATCTAAAATAGATGTGCTAGATAGAAGATCGGAAATCCTCTAAAAACAAATACATGTTTTCAAAATTTTCAACCCAAATTTCAGCCACTCCCTTCAACAAGCTCTTAAATTCTTGACCGACGTTTATTCACACTTGCATACGTAATCTACCACCAACCAAAGCCAATTGGGCCAATTTGAATGATTTTAGTCAGTATAGTCTGGGAGGAGGGGGGAGGGTAAAAAATAAATATTGAATATGCCGAAAAATAGTTCTGAAAGCATTCCAGAAGCCCAAAGCAAATTCTGTTTATATTTTTCAGCTCCCTTGCAACAATCACAGGTGGACAATCGTTTTGTCTGGTATTTTTATTTAATTTTTTTTTCTAGTTCTCTCGAGGGAAAAAATTAATTACTCCGTCCCGTACCGGCCAAAATTACTAAAATTTAAAATTTCGCCAAAACTCGCCGACTATATTTTTCTATTGAAGTTTGAACGGTGCATGATTGAAATTAAGGGGGGTCCATTTTTGGGGATGGGGTAAGAGGGGGTAAAAAATCGAAAAGTGAAAAAAGTTTCACAGTCAGTTGATAGGAATTCGAAAGAGCTATAACATATCCAACAGTAAACTATCTGCGTCGATTACAGCCCAAGAAATCCGTTCATTTGGACCATTTTACGAATATTTCTTCATTTCTCGTCTGGACAGATCGTACCAATTCAGGTATAGGGTTGAAACTTGGTAGATAGTTAAGACTGTAGTGCCCAGGATGTTTTGGGGGGGGGGGAGGGTTCCGACTCGCCACCACTAACCCATCTTATTACAGGTCCAAAAAACCCATTTTTTCAACATTTTCGATTAATTGCTCATCTCTACATGGTCGCCCTAATTAAGAGGTCAGAGAGATGTGCAGGGTATGCCTTTTGGGAGTTTCAACCATTCCTGTCGAAATGGACCCTTTTTACAGCCCTGGAAAGGGAAATTTGTTTAGATTTTTTTCGAATTTAACGATAAATATGGGTATTTGTAATACATTTCCATGGAGGTCTTCTTTCAAAATTTACGTTCCAATCCATGGCAATTTATCATCGCGGGAGGAAATGCAGCAACCAAAAAGTGTACCACTCTGAAATATCGATATTATGGTATTAAAAACCTGTACAGCGAATTAGGAACGTGGACAACAGGAAAACTTGACTCCGAAAGCAACGCAATGCGAAGGTTTTTTTTTGATACCGTGTAGAAAATCTGGCTAAAGATGCTACGCAAACCTTTTGATCCTCAGATCCAGAATTTCTCTCAACAGCCCTGTTCAAATTTTAATACTAGGCAATAAACTGAGGATTTGAATCGATTCTTTTCTGCCTATTCGCCAACTAACTTCTATACACCTTTCCCTTAGATAAAGTTCAGTATTAGAATACTTCAACATAACACCCAGTACTCGTCTCTTTCTCCACCAATATGAAAATCATGATCACAAGATCCATCATTCAGTTTATTTACAACGTATGATTGGATATTGATCTCGAAAAAATTACTATCAATTCCGAATGACTCAGCATGTCTGTAAAATCATTACTTTTACTTCCCCTTTTATGAGAAATCCAAACAAATAGATAAATATAAAATTAAATTCTACACAGATACGCAGCCTTTATCAAAGGCATACGCTAGTAAAAGTAAAAATCATAATATAAAATATATAACAAAAATAACTAGAAGTTGATTAATTTGCAAAAATTAAATAGATATTTTTAAAAATAAAACTAACGATATTCGAATGACTGGTGGTTTTATCGTTTTGTTAATCTTATCGAATAATATTTATATACGATTAAATTTACACGAATAAACATGTTGTATGTGTGTGTTTCTGTTTACCAAATAAACAAACCTGTACCTATATGTACGTACAATTGCACCTGCCAAAATTGGGCGTTGCAAATATTTACCGTAAAAAAAAAAAAAAAAAAAAAAAAAAAAGACGTCGAAAGAATACACCGCAGCAGGTACCTAGTACTTTGAATTCGCTATGCAATAGCTATAAGGTTTTCATTTTAGCGTAGAATCACCTTCAATTACAAGACTGGCGTGAAATTGCATGCGGCGAATGTTTTTGTTAAACGCGCGTTATTACATTTTATATATATTTTTTCATTTTTTTTTCTTTTTCTACTAGTATCTTTAATAACAATAATTCATCGTATCCGGTCAGGCGTTTTTATGAAATACATATTTTTCAATTACCTCATCGCCACATACTACGTATACAAGAAGATGGTACAAATGCTAGTGAATGGATATGTATAACTCGATATGCGATCGTAGCTGTAGGTAGAGAGGTACGTCTACGTACGTGTACACTGTACATATAAAAAAACAATATCATAAGGTGTCCGTATTTCATAGATGGGCTGAAGTTGAACACTACACTGGTAGGTCTATGGATATATACCATATAGGTATATACTTCTACACTGTACTATACTCCACGGTGTCATATCAATGCCAGGTGGACTATATGGCCTTCGTTAATTGAAAATATTATACAAATGAAAAGTAGATATATGTATACACGCGTCCTGCTTTAAAAACGCGTATAATTTATTACGAAAAAGGGTGAGTTTTTACGTTGATCATTTAACGGTCTTTATTACGATTGCCACCCTAGATGAAAAATGGCACCGGCATATCGTCATTAAACGCAGGGTGAAAGCAGTTCAATAGGTTTGTTATACTCGTAAGCTATACGTATGTAGGTAGGTAGTATATGGTATATAGTATAATGTGTTGTCGTAGTTCATCTAGATAGTAAATTTTCGCACTATTGTATTCCAACCAGTTGACAATTCCAACGATTGTTCCTATCTTGAGGTTTACCACTTTCGCATTCGAATATATCAAAGGGTTGCTCATTATACACATAAGCCATCATGCTAGCCGAATTATATCCCGTTGATGGGCTAATTTTGTATTTATAGACAATATACCTATATGGACCTCTACCTAGAACCTACTATCGAGTGATAGAAATTCAGTTTTTAAAATCTACTCCCCCTGGCATACTGGTGATAACCCTTTCGAGTATAGGTACAGGATGTCCCTTCGGCACTGTCCAGTTAACTAAGTAACCGTCGTCGTGCAGTTTTTAATAGATTAATCACTGCTCATTTGTTTCGTTTCCAGAATAACGTGTACATATAAATTCAATCATACTGCAAATGTTTTTCAAAGATGAGGCGAACAATGAAAACTGATTCTTCAAAATCATCAAACCTTTCAACGATGAATGAAAAATTGCTTAACGAGATAACCTGTTCAGAAACCAATGTAGGATTAAGTATCAAAGTTGTGTTTGGTTTCGACTTCGAGAACTCCAAATTTCAATCATACAGTTCACGTTTACAACCTGTTCCTAAAATTATACTGTTTGCATCGAAGAAAGCCATTTCAACTACAGACCTACCATTAGCTCTGAACGAGATAACGATGGATAAAACGTGCATATAAAGAACACTTTTCCGATTTTTCTGCAACTGAAATTCTTTCTATAGTATAAATGGAAGGTCCTTATTCTTTGCGATGTCATCACGTGTTCATTACTGTTCATAGCACTTCGTGAATTATACCATTCGAAGCTGCCTGATTTGTAGATGGTTTATAGCGTTTGAAATTTTTAAAAATCAACTTTATCCAGCTTAAAATCAACTTTGAAAAAGTACAAAAAGTTATTCGAATTACAGTTAATGTAATCAAGACATCGAAGATTTGCGTCAGTTAGAGACCATCCCAAATCGCTAACAAACAATTTTTATTTTATGTTCAATGTGTAACGAATTATTGTAACCAACGATTTTTGAATATGGTTGATGAGTACATATTTATTCACGAGACGTAACCAATGATTTGCATTTTGGACAAAATATTCACTTCTGTTTTTATTTTTCTTAGTCCGTTCAATTTAAATTGGTCTCTCACCATTGCAAACATTTATAAATGATTATCAAAAATTCGAAATAACATGGATTTTCAATTTTTTATCAATATCATTGCGATTTTTTGTCAAGTATTTACAATGGGTGAACTATTTCAACGGTAAGCAAAACCAATTTTTCCAACATCAAATCTTCTTCCCAACCAGTAATTATTTAATCCTGAAATGAATGAATTTATACATTATGATTTATGAAAATTTATCGAATACCTTGAAAATAAAGTGCACACAAATTTCTTCCCAAAATGAATCCTCTCCTGTATTATTATTATCTATATTATTAGTGGCAGTGCAACAATGTTATTTTTTATGCGAAGGATTTCAAATATTTACCAACTTTTTTTTTCACTTTGAACTCGACGAAAAAATACAATTGATTTTTCAGCCTGATTTTCACCCAATAATCAACTCACACATGTACTCAACCTGAATAACAAATTTCAACCCTCCAGCTGAATTTTAAGAGAAGGAAAAATTATGAGTATCACGTAAATGGTTTTAATGTTCGGAAAAAAAATTTTCAAATAAATTAATAAAAATAAATATTTAAGATGGCCAAAAATTGTCTTAAGGGTCTTCTAGGACCCTAAAACGGATTTTGTTTACATATTTTGTTTATATTCTTCTCTCCCCCTCCCCCACCACCGTTGATCGATGGACTGTAATAACCTGGTTTTTAGTGACAATATGACATAGAAAATCAGAAATAATAATTTGTGCCTAGGCGAGTCAGGAGTAAATTCCAACGAGTCAAAAATTGAATGAGCATAATACAGCAGTTTTTTGGATCATGGAATTCGATTTTGACAACCATTTCAGCATCGGATCCCAATTAGGCTTCCGATGGGGAGGTTCAAAATCCCAAATATGTCAAATTTTGGACATAGGTGTCGATTTACGAGGCCTATAATCTGCTGTTCAAGTTGATTGTATGTAAATTAGCTATTAGATTCAAATCGGGCTCTAAAATAGGGTGTTGAAAATTTCGAAATTTATCAAAATACACACAAATGGGTATCGAATTTAATATATGGATTTTCAAATGTGATGTTTCGAGATTTTGAAACTATCGAAGCCTAGGACAATTTAGAAACTAGGTAAATCGACATCGGTCCAAAATTTGCCAAATTTTAGACACGCCTAAAAAAGTAGTTTTTTGGGCGATTTTATCCATTTTTTAAGTTTACTTCACCCTCATATCTCTCTTCAAAATTAAGCTAAAGTGTTGAAATTTGGTACGTAGATTTAGTATGGTTCTTAGATATGCCGTTTAAGGAGTTTCGACTTTTCAGTACCTTTCTTCCCCTCTCCCTTCCCACATCGCCAAAAAATTAATTTTTTTAATGAATTTTTTCAAGTTTGTTCGGCATCTGTGTCCTTTACAAATTGAATTTTGGGGTTGAAATTTAATATGTAGACTCGGCGGGATTCCCAAATGCACATTCTGAAAATTCAAACCATCCACTCCAAAGTAACCTTACCCCAGTATGAACTTATTCTCTCTCCCCCCTCCCCACCGTCGTCAGTCGATAAGACTGTAATAACCCTGGTTTTCAGTGACAATATGATGTAGAAAATCAGGCTAATAAAAATAGAAATAAATATCTTAAATGGTTAAAAGTCATCGTAATGGTCTTCTAGGACCCGAAAATGTAATATTACGTTGATATTCACCCTCATCGGCAGCAGGTTGAAGGACCTTAATAGCCTGGTTTTCATTAACAACACGACGTAAAAAAATTATACTAAAAATTACCAAAGAAAAGCCGAAAAATGAACAATACATTTTTCGGTTGAATTTCATGCCTCTCGCGACCTTGTAATTCATAATTTACTAAATACACGTTTACACGATATTCATGACTGATATTGTTAGGGCAGCAGACACAGACATGGAGCCCAATTTAGATAATTAAGCTTGAAAAATAAATTAAATAATTTTCAACGAGTTCCAAACATTTAGACGGATTTTTTTCTATTTTTAATTAAAAATCCCACCATTTATGTAAAACGCTATTGAAATTATTACGAAGCTGACTTCGAATGGTATTGCTTTAAATAAGTAGACTAAAAACCAAAACCTCGATAGAGCAAATTACAAATAAGTACCTACCTACTACGATGTTTAGGCGAAGAAGGAGAAAAAAAAACCTGCAAAAAACGCAGACATTACGTTCGTGAATTAATCCTTCATTAAAAACAATCAAAGAAAAGAAAGCCAGCCGCCTTTTCACTCGGGTGCAAAGAATCAAAGATGGTAATAGGTTGTTAATAATAAGCATAATATGGCTTCTCTTTCACTGTCTATCGTCTACGCAGATATAAGTACCACATTCCGTTCTCTTATGACCTGTGTGACTTAGACATTCTCGTGCCATCCGTCACATACTGTTGACTATATGGTTAAAAATGGGAAAACGCTTTTCACTATCTGCGTACGATCTGGCTGCAAAAATAATAAAATGAAAATTACATTTAACGACTATAATATGGGTCGTGTAACTAACTAACCTTCATAAGCATGAAGTTGTATAATAACAACAACAACAACAACAACAACAACAGTGGTCACGTGAGCATAATGAATAAATTATACAGTTGAAAGTATCAGCTGTGCACTGGAGAGATTCCCGTGTACGTCGTCCAAACAATTGAGTAGTGTTTGGCTTTGGCCGCTGTCCGCCGAATGGTAATTTGCATATTATAATAAACCGCGGAGAAATTCTGATTGAAATGAACTTGTGGGTGGTTAACGTTGTAGTTGTTGTTGTTGCTGATATTTTTCTCCTCTCCTCTCTTCTCTTCTTTCATTTCGTCGTCTTCTTCACAATTTATCAGTTACACGTATATAAAGAACCTACTCGCTAACGAACAAAGTATTCATCTGCACACATGCTCCGCAGAAGTACCTGTGCCCAGTACACTCGACGTGCTTGTGAAAATGTATCTATTTCTATAAATCCTAAATTAACCGCAAGTTTTATACTGTAACTGCATTTGTTTTAGCGATTATGAAATATTCCATAGCGGAATTTGACCCCGAATACGTGCGGTGGTTTTATTTCCACTACACAAACTCGTATCAATATCCATCAATGTGTTTATAACATACGTAAAAGTGTACCTGTAAGAAGGTTTTACACACGCACAGCATCACTTAACTCGATACAGCAGAAAAAAAAGAATCGTAACACGACACTACGATGGTCAAAAAATCAAGGGGCAATTGACCTGTACAGCGAAAAAATTTTCGATACCACGCACCTCACCTCACGCTAGTAATAATAATGTGTATCGAGTTGACGAAGGTATAGATAATTGATAGTTTGGTTGAAATTGACTCGTTATACGCAGGTAGCTTATATACAAGAAGTTACCTTCTTTTATCTGATCATCCGCGTAACCGACAACCTAACTCTCGCGAAACATCGAAGCTTTGCACGGCATCCGGAGCGATGGTGGCAAAAAAAGGAGAAAAAAAAACAAAAACGCGAGATCAGGTATCTCGCTCTGGTAAAATGTCATAATAATTACAACTGCCGGCAGAACCCGTAAAAAAACCAATAATTATAACTTCGACAGGGTCCTAAAGCGAAGGAAGGAGACGGTTAGCGGTGTCATTGCATGTTTTATACCTAAACGGTGGCGTGATAAAAGCTGCCAATGTTGTGTTTTTTCTTTTTTGCTCCTTATTTTTCGGCAGCCTGAACCGTACAAATAAGCTACGCCCGTATTTCCTTTTTTGACCTATATTTAAAAATCCCGAGTCAATTTAAAAACACTACTCACCTTTCAATCGTTTAAAAATTTAAGTGATATTGTTTTTTTTTTTTTTTTTCATCAGACGAGTTTACAGATAGATGGATAAAATGTGCAACCGCATCGAATCAACTAAACATTGTCATTAAGATTTGATCGCTACGTGTCTCCGTTTTAAATATAGCCCTTCGTAATATTCACCTGACACCTATTCTCTTCCGAATAAATGTCTGTCTATTGTTATTCACGCCATGGCCATTTGTAATCATTATCGAATCTGAAGAGCGAATTTTCCACGTTCAAAGTTTCAACGCAAACGTACTTTTGATACCGATTGCAGGCGCGCTCGGAAATTTTTCAAGGGGGGGGGAGGGTTAACCTTCGAAGACCGGAGTGTAGCGAGAGTGAAATTTTGAAAAAAAAATAGTATTTTAAGCCAATAAAAGCGCTTTTTTCGTACCTTGGGGTTCAAATTTTATATAGGCTCATTGAAAAAGTGATCTACTTTCGGTGACTTAGTAGATATTAAATTCTGCGTAAATGTAAAAAAACTTTCAATTTTTTCACAATTGCTAGCTTCGTACCTATGTGAAAGGACGTTTTTTGTGCAAATAGGTACGTCAAAATCTCGGCTGGTCACTGCCGAAGCTGGAGTACCTCAAGGCAGTGTCTTGGGGCCTCTACTTTATATTCTGTATACCTACGATTTTCCAGTGATGGAAGACACCATTACTACTCTCTTTGCCGACGATGCTGG
>FIZR01003629.1:0-15829 GCA_900060175.1 Ferrisia virgata
GGTTGAGGTGGGCTCGGAGTTGCAAAACTGGCATATTGGCTCGGGGTTTTTGAGACATAAGTGGCTGTGGGTGAGTTTTGAGCCCCTATATGCTTGATATTTCATTAATTTTTTCGCCTCTCTTCGCTCGGCCTTAATTTTATCTTGGTAATTGAAGCATAACGTTTTTGTATTACATATGTATTTTTTAAATTCTAGCTTACCTGAAAAAGGCAAACAATTATATGTCTTCGAGGCCTAAATAGATAACATCGTCACTGAAATTTGTCAATTTTGAAAAGATTCTTAGTCTAGAAAACATTTTTTTTTTTCGTTTTCTTTGCTACCTATTTGACGATGTCAAGAAATCAATATTTCACTCTTGAGTGAATCTCATTCATCAAACATTTTTATCTGCATGTAATTTTTCAACTTTTGGAATTATCAATTCCCAAATACCAATAATCAGCTTTTCAGTTCCGACCACAAAGACAATATAGAATCTTTCATCTCTTGCAATATAGCTTCAGCTTGCGCTTACAGCTCATATAAATCAGCTGTTTCCAAATGAAAAAATTATCTTCAAAAGAATCATTATTCCTTTGCTGCCTATAGGAATAGTACCTATACTCTTGATACTTTCGCAAGGGGTACTATACCAAGAACTAGCTCTACGTTCTCCCATACATAGTACATTACTTACGCATGCAATTTACAGTATGTACCTACAATCGACGCCAGATCATGAAGAAAAAAAAAAATGATCGAGCTTTGCAGCTATATCATTGGATCCTACGTATGTACATAACAACGTACGTATCGCGAGTTCATAAATCGAAAAATATTACAGTCGTGAAAATACATAGATAGGTATATCATATTCATGCGCAACTAACGCGTTTAACATACTATATCATCGTTTAATATAGGTAAGCATATTTCAAAACACTATTAGAAAAAAAAAAAAGCGGTCCTTATACACGATTGAGTTGACCGCTAAGTGCAAAACGTTAATTTCACATTTACTAGTTTTTTTTCCCTTCATTTTTATTCTTTCTCCCTGTGTTGCTTCCTTGCAATAAGTATGTATGGTACTATATACGTGTATAATCGTGCAAACCAGAAGGTCCATTAAGAGGATATTATGCTACATTACACAGACTCACTTCAATACTTAGCTAACTGCTGCGACTTGTATGTATGACTACGGCAACATCGACATGTCTTAAGACGACACTGATATTCTAGTAGAGCTGCAATCGAATGGCATATAATATGCGCGCCTAATTAACCAACAAACGTAATAATTAAACGACTAGTATAGTATAGTACCATCTAGGTACACATGTATATTATATGTAGTATGTACCTAAGCTACGAAAACAATTTTATAATGATAATCTGATCAACGAACGCGTCGGCAAAGATTCAGAATGAGTGATAGAAAGAGATAGAATGAGATTCCAGACGACCAGGTATAGAAAATAGCGCGTTTCGGAATGTTGTTGCATACTTCATTATTATTGACTGGCTATATTAAGTGAGAATGTCAAAGGTAAATTATTCGATAACTTATTTATTTGTCTCATATTATTATTAAAAGAGTGTACGAATGTACTAACGTATAGGTAGGTAGTAGTAGGTACCTAGTATATTAACGGTTCGCTTATGAAAGGTTTTTTTTTTCTTCATTTTACCTCCCATATTAATATGTATGCAAGTACCTCTACCTACTAATCCGCAAACGAATAGTAAACCATATTAATATAAGCATTTATCCAGGGAATATACGTATACAGAGGTACCGACTGGCGGAGAAAAGGAGAATTTAACTGAGATTCTAACACACGTCAAATTAATTTTCTTTCTATCTACTCGTATAGTGAATTTTTTCTCGTAATTTACAGCGAAGAAATTTCCATACCATATAATACCCAATGTATACCTTTAATAGATTTCCCATTCTGGTAATGTTTGGTACACATCCAGGTGTGCATAATTGAACAGATCCCATTGTACCAGTACAAACACCAACATAAACTTATACCTAAATTAGGACAAAGAAATGATAATCTTCGCAGCTGAATAATTCTTTCCAATACCAGAATACTAGATTCGAGTTCTCTGCACGTAATTACTGTAAAAAAAAAACATTAACTTTTTTCGTCGCATTATCTGCTCATATTTCCAAACAATCGGTATACACCGTCGTCGCGTCGATATTATACGATTAAAAAATAAATATGAAGAATAAAAGGAAGCCAACAAGGCAGGCAAAGGTTGAATGACGCGATCGACGCGGTATTTACACAATGAAAATGCGGGTAATTAGACGTGTAGAAAAAAATAAGAGAAAAAATTGGAATTTATGAACAGGTTATACTTAATAGTACCAATGGTACGTAAGTATATTTTGGTTTATATGTGTTATAGTTTAACGCCACATCGCCCGGTGGGTAACTGGTTAATAGGTTCGTAACGAAAAGTGGTTTTTTATCGTGTAAACGTGCACCGTGTACCTAGTACCTACATTTGTTGTGTATAAAAACAACAAAAAAACAACAGCCAGGGAAAAAACCATTCTATATTACCTGCATCAATCGAACTCATCTCCGATATCTAGGCGATTTAAAAGGTGCGATTGTTTTGTTCTAGGCCATCGTACAGCGTTATACGACTCGATCCCAGTTGCATAACGTTTCCTTTTTTTTTTTTTTTCTTTTTATTAAAGGGACATATTTAATGGATGGTAAATCGTTAATTTTTAATTTTATTTCAGTGCTGAATTTACTTGTCATCGTCATTCTACTGAGAAAAGCCAAAAAAAGTTTAACTACAAATGAGAAACAATTTACTGTCGTATTAAGTATTTGGATTGTACAGTTTTCCAATGATGTAGTTACTCTAAATGAGAGGGGGGCTGATTCATTAATTTTATCTCAAAATAACCAATTTATCAACTAAAAAAGCCAAAAAATAGTCAGAAGTTGGACCATTGTCCCATTACCCTGCCGCAGATGCCATAGGTTTTAAAAATGGCATTAGAAATAGCATACATGTGTTGTACGGGTAGATGCGAGTTCAATAGTATCACTCAAAGCCTCCCTTTTCCCCTCAGGTAACACTTTACAGTAATCTAAAAATTTAACACACGAGCAATTTCAAAATTTCGATCTGATCATCAATTCCACTGACGAACTTTCTGGACAAAAATTTTCCCGATAAATTTTGTCATGTACACATTTTGCCTATCTTCATTATTGAAGGGATAGTATTCGTTTGAATTTTATAAGCCCCTTCAAATACTCAAGATAGGCAAATTTTGTATGTAACCAAAAATTCCAAAAAAGTTATCTATTGCAAGGTGTGCCATTCAAAACCACAATTTGGGCAAAGTTTATGTTTTCAAATTTTTCGCATTACCCAATTACCTCCCTTTTCCCCTCGTGTAAAATTTTTGAATACAAAAAACTTGCTCAAATCGTGGTTTTAAACGGTGGACCTTGTAGTCGGCAACGTATGCTGCATTTTTGGTTATGTATAAAATTTGCATATCTTGAGTATTTGAAGGGGCTTATAAAATTCAAACGAATGCTATCCTTTCAATAATGAAGATAGGCAAAATGTGTACATGACAAAATTTGTTGGAAAAATTTTTGTCTACAAGTTCCATTGCTTGAATTGATGATTGGATCGAAATTTTGAAATAGTTGATTTATTATATTTTTAGATCCCTGTACAGCGTTACCTTTGGGGAAATAGGGTGGTGAGGGTTTCAAACGGTACCATTGAACTTGCTTATCATGTTATCACCAGTTGCATGACTTTCGAAGCTTTCATAAATAAGAACAGAGAATCAGGGATCCATTAGAACGCTCTATTATGAAGATCTAGGTGTCCTGCCCCTTGTTTTTGTCGATTGGCAATACAAATCACAACTTTTCTATCAATACCACAGAGGAAATTCTATGGGAGAAAATCTCTTCCCCGGTGAAATTGTCTTCCGCCTGTGGATGACCGTGCTGATGAAGAAGCCCCTCTTACAGCTGCAAACCTTCTTTTCCACGGTTGGTGCGGTTGAATTGAGAATCCGTTGTCATCAAGGTTCATAGCCAGGTGAATATCAAATGGGGCGCAGACCATCATCGTCAATTTATTAAACATTGCGAATAATACATTTATCATCGTCTTTATGGTTATATTGGACATATCGTAGAACTCGTATATAAAGGTAGAGATTATCGCATAATTAATTTATAGCCATATTAAACGACGATGGTCGTATAGCAATTAAAAAATAAAAATAAAAAAACCCATCAATGCGAACGTGTGCGATTTCAAAAGCTCCTCGGCCAAGTACATATAGTAATATAATAATATAAGTACGCCAGCGAATTGATTTTCTTTTCGACCGATTACTCGAGCAAACTTATTGGCCATATTCTCGCCATCTATTGCACGAGATGTCCCGGTGCCGGTGATGGTACGTACGATGAATAAGGATATCTATCGCGTCGCGTCGTCCGCAAATCGTAGCAACTGTCCCCGCGAGTCATAAGACTAGACTGCTGTGTGCGATGTGATTCTAGACGAGGTAATTATTTTTGTATAAAATTGTATCGTATATAACGGCCTGATTGAAATTCTGGCTTTCACGTGGTGAACGACAATGCGCAGGATAACGTGTGTGTGTGTGTGTGTGTGTGTGTGTGTGTGTGTGTGTGTGTGTGTGTGTACATGTATAAGTATCTAGAGAGAGAAAGGGTGAGAGTGATGGGAGCTGTTCCGTTAATTTTTTCACATTTGAACGACATCGCGTTATCCCTGTACGCAGTACGGCTTCTGTGTGAAATTTATGTTGTAAGGCTTTACCAAGTTACAATAAACCTTGCCCTTGTCGCCGTTCATCGAGTTGATGTTTTCAAATCGTTGCCCTTCGCAGCATCCGAAACACGGACTCGTGTCGTCAAATTGAGGTTATCTATAATGTATGTACCCTACCCTCGTTGGGTAAATAAATATCTAGTTTTCATTCGGCGCTCACTGATTCGACTCGGATAAAAATGTTTCTTTTCGACTAGTCAAACCTTATTTAGTCGCCTCTTGATTTTTTGGAATGGGTACCTCTACCTATTACGTACTATCTAGTTATGTGCTATGAACTAATGCTGCGTGCGTCTGCGTATGTAATGTACATGTGCGTATGTGTGCAGCGGAACACTATTTGACTCAATTCGACATCGTGACGTGAGTAATAGAGCAAGCGAGACAACTTGTAGGTACCTTTACATTTGTGCTGGAGTGCATGCGGCTGATTTTTAAAATACGCGTACGTGTGTAGGTTCGTAGGTTGTGTACCTAGCTAGTTAATAATTGCTAGCGAGTCGTACTCGTACTTTTAGCCATGTAGGTAAGTTGTCACTAGGCAAAGGTACTCGTATGTACGGACGGTGTTCGGGAACGTTGCGTAAGCCTAATGACATGCGCTACCGTCCGTCTCGTTTGCTGCGCCTATATGTGTAGGTGTACGTATCTGTATGGTGCTTTTTACCGCCGCTGTAATAAGTGGGTGCGCTGTTTCTTTTCCCTCCCCACAAATACGTACGCTTCTCGTAAGGGTTTGCCATCGTTTACTGTGCGTAGTATACCTATCCATCAGTGGAGTGGCGAACTACCTAACCGAATTAGTGACAATTTAATTTTCCATTTTCTTTAAGTTGATTACGTTTATTGAATTGTTGAATCAGCTGTTTTCATACTTGACATTTTCAATGGTAAAAACGATAACTTACGTATACAATTCATGTATCGCATTCGCGAGTGTATAGTAGGCCACGAATACAGCACCTTACTGCCCTTAGTTTGACATAGTAATCGTCATTCCTATCCCTATAGATTCGTGTGAATATTCGCACGTATCACGATTTCAATTCTACGTAAAAATGCGTATTCTCTATGTACCTACCTACCTACCTACCTACCTACCTACCTACCTACCTACCTAGTAGATGAGCGCGCGATATAGTCTCATCTGGAGGCGGAAATTGTCTGCCCACAGTAGGCCCTGTACAGCCTATCCTGGGTGTATATTTACATTGAATCAACCCATCACTTAGACAGATGGTATATTTGTACCGTTACCTAGTACCCTACGTAATACACATAATTACGTAGTAGTAGTAGTAGTAGTAGTAGTAGTAGTACGTGCTACGTGGGTAGTGAATCTGGGTACTGATGCTGAATGTACTCGTATGTCCAGCTTTCACGCATATGTAGGTAGGCCTGCCTTGCACGTAGCAGGTAGCAGATACTAGACATGGTAGATTATTACACATATGTACCGGCTACACCTAGAATCCAGGGTCCATCATGTAATTTAAACACTTGCGCGTTTGCTTCAGTACTTACTTGGCTACTTACCTCTCTACCTATCTCTACCTATGCACAATTATTATTAGAGTATTAGTATACTATATACTATACATAAACGTATCAAGCAAGTACTCGCATGTTTGTATGTATAACATTCAACGCGCACGTACTCGTACTTCTACGCGTAATTATGTAATAAGTTCATATACACTCAGTTAGATGAAAAATAATAATAATAATAATAATAACAATCCATCTCTTTCAATTTGGCTAATTGTTGGATTTGCGACGCGACGTATGTAGGTATTTTTCGCTTACACGAAATTTCAGCCACTCAACTCGCTTCAAAAAGCTAATACGTGCTCTTGACGTAAGATAAAGAAAAAAAAAAGGTGTAGTGCAACGAGAATGAAAGACCCGCTACGACATATTTGACCTACATTTTACACAGAATTAGAATGCGAATTTTTCATTGGAAACGTGTCCACAAATTTCCGATGGAGTCAAAAATTCGTGTTCTATCATTTTTACGCGTCTACGGATGTAATACATTAAATCGAAATTTTGCGCATTTTCAACGATTGTTACGCGTTCGGCTATATCAGCGACCACCCGACAACTGATACCGGTTCGAAAAACCAACAAATATGCGCGTTCTTATTTTTCAATAGATACCGGACGCAACTGAGTATTGTACACGACAGGCAATTCCAGCTGGCTGATAATTTTAAAACGTACGTATAGAAATCGAAAGAAAAAAAAAAGAGGTATTTGAAATGGGCTAACAGAAAATGAAATGCAAGTTATTATAGTTGTCGCTGACGGGCGCTACAACGAACTGTAGGCCTTTTTTTTCGATATACATATACTGCACGTACGATGTATGTATAAAATTGGAAAAAGGTAACCCAGCTATAGTTAGCCTCGCAAAGAATATTATTATTAGGTTTTACAAATACGTAAGGTAGCTACGTAGTACGTTAGGTGGTACATAGCTAGACTACACCAGCAGGAATTTGGTAATTGGTAATTGGTAATTGATACTTAGCTACGTGCCAGTGGTACGTAGCCACCAAGTACGTAATAGACCCCTAAACGTAGATCTATTAAGTAAGCTTAAAATTTGCATCGGCGACAGGCCTAGTTGGAAATCGACATTTTTTTCTGTACACGTGCGGCGGCGGCGGCGAAAAGCCACTTCCAACTCGGTGTTATCTGCCTGCGTACTGCGTATACACGTCACGTAGACCATTATCTTATGTAATTATATGCGGGTAAAGCAAACTTACTTTGGAAAATTTGATCGCAGAATCGAATTTAAATGGAAGAAGCGGACAACACGGCAGCGGCGTCGCAAGATATCAGCTGCTGCTATCCGCAAGCTACAAATTCGATGAATACCGCCAATATTTCGCAAGATAACGACACCTTTGTTTTCAACATGTTCAGTTCGACTATTCACAACGGTTAGTATGCACTTGCAAAAATCGCGAAAACCATCGATGATTGCAGCCTGATCAGCAGATACCAACAACGTGTTGATGGGTAGAATCTGAGGTATTTTTTTATTCTCGATCAAACGTTGTGGTTGTCGTTGTCGACCGACTTGTGACAGTTGCCTGTCTTATTTACCTACTACATCCTGGCTAGAAGGTATGTTGACCAATATACGAGTAACTTTACACGCCTAACAACTACAAATTACATAATATCTACGGTATCTACAGTAGGTACTGTAGACTGTAGATACCGTAGAATTATACTCGTACATGTACGTACGTACGTACGCGGTAGCATTGCTTTGTGGGCCTGCATATATGCGCGTATATATGCTATAAGTGTGTTACGTGCTATGGGCAGACGTACATCACATACGCGTCGTACCTATGAAATGTAGTACCTGCCGACAAATATCATCGTACCGCGCTACGCATATCGTAATTACGCGTATGTACAGAACTACAAATACACGTGTACGTATGTATGGTGGTCAATCAAAGTACGTAGGAGAAGAGAGATGGACTTACGCATGATGTAGACCTAGCGCCTAACGTGTGTGTGTGTGTGTGTGTGTGTGTCTGTAGCACAGTACCAGCAGGCGAGGCGTCGTATTCGGAATGATGATTTTTTGTGATTTTTTGATACCTGGGTTAAAATGAGAAGCAGGAGAAGCAGTTGCGGTGATGGAATTTTTCTTAACAATGAAAAATGTCTGCAGAATGAAGCGACGCCTTGCCATTTTAACGCGCATTGAAATTTCAAATTCTAAACGCATGTTGCGCTTCGGGTCTAGTCTAGTCTAGTCTAGTCTAGTTCTTTCATGCGTTGAAATTTAACTACCTACTTCGCATTTCGCATTACACGGTAATTTTGGAAATGCCTACTCGCGACTAAAGCGCGAAAATACTTGCCTCGAGTCAGCCAACAACGATGCCTACGTAGCGTAGACCTACTGTGCGTAGATGAGCGTTTTTTTAACGAAAAATTTATACTCGTTACTCGTTAGCAGGCAGGGTAGGTATTTAGATATTAGGTGTACGTAGCTACGTACCTAAGTACATCTGCATCTGCTAATTGCATATTGCATATCGCATATCGCATATTGCATGTATTACGAAGTAGGCGAGTCCAGCTTGTGTACGATTGATTGTACACGGCTGCTGCAAGTAAGTAAGTAAGTGAGTAAGTAAATACCTACTTGGACTTTGGTTGTTACCTATACGAGCGATGTACATGCTAAATACACGTGCTGGGTCCGTGTAAGGCTACGCTACGCGTTTTTATTCTATTGGCAGAGGTGCATATGGTAGACGTACATCTACATCTACATCTACATACGGTACGTTAGCTATTTAATTTTTTTTAACGCGCAGATTTGGTTGAAAATTTATGCGACATGAATTTGGGGAACGAAAACGAAAATTACATCGAAAATTCATTCGTACAAAATGGCAAACGAAAACAACGTCGCTACAGGTAATGGGCCAATGGACAAATGCAGTGAGCTTTTTTTAAATTAACACATAACCGAAGCGTACAACCTAGTTCTACACGTTCTAATGGGACTGTGGATGTTGGACGGGAGGAAGGAGGGTGGTTTCCTGTGGCAGCTTTCGCCTGGCTCACCGAATAACACGACTATGGGTAGGTAGGTAGGTAGGTAGGTAGGTAGGTAGGTGTCTACGGTTTTAAACGCGAGTAAATTGTGCGCGGATTTTTTTCACTACATTACCGGATTACCGTTTGAAAATTAAATATACCGAAATACCCACCCGAGTCCTTAACAAACTTGACGCCTCAAATATTGACGAAGCGATTTTTTTCGCAAACAATTTCGAGCACCTAAACACAAAACACTCAAAACACTCGCCTACAGTCACACCCGCTAAAGGTACGCGAACTTGTGTACGTCCACGTACGAACGAGTCTAATAAAATAGAACGCTTTTTCACGGCAAACCGAGTAGGCAATTCTATTAACCTGTATACTACTAGTCGAGTAGACAGATCTTCGTGCTAGGCGAGACGCCAATTTTTTCAAGTTTCCAGTACCTAGCTGGTAGCTACCGGGTTGGTAGTTGGTACCTTTACCTACGCGCTGCACGACCCGCGCACGGCACACGAAAATATCAAGAAATAACAGATTCATCGAAGAGCGAGCGATTTTGCAGTTTTGCACTACTTTCGAACTATTTTCAACCTAATTTCACTGCTTTCGCCGCCTTTCTTTCGGACACGACGTGCACAGGTGTGTAGGTGTGGTAGAGTGGTACCAACTTCAGTTCCTCTCAACGCTAGTCCAACACTATTTACATATCGTACCGACGTACATGTAACGTTACGAATGAGCGAAAATATATTTCGCTCATTCGTAACATTTTGTGATTTGCTAAATGCCACTTACTCTATTCGTTATTTCACCTTGAACAGCACGTTACACGAGGTTAACTTGGTTTTACGGCGTAAATTACCGTCCTACCGAACCGATTGCAATAAAATTCCATACGTTCAGTGTAGAAAGTTTCAGCTACATTTCAGCGTTTTAGTTCAGAAATGATTTTTATAGCTCCTGTAGCTCTCCTTGTTGAGGAACGAGGGAAAAAAGGAACGTACCAACGAGTATGGTTTATTTTTTTCAAAAATACACTAACAATTTTTTTTTTTTTTTTTTTGCACGTTGCAACATACAATACCTATATAAGCGGATACAGCGTTGGCTAAGAGAGCATTCGACTCCTCCAGGAGCCAATCATGTGGAGCTTCCCCATCAAACTGACAATGAACACTTTCGGTTGCCTCTCACACACCAGCCTCTATACTCGACCTCTCCTCTTTCATACGCCGGAGTATCAGCGATTGACCGACTGCTTTGTCAATTTTCCTACCCCTCGCATTTGTACGAACATTAAATTTGTTTCTACGTTTTTGGACATGCTTCTTTAACGGGTAAAATAACAATTTTTTCAACCCTCTCGCCGCCCCCTGCCCCTTCCCCTTCCCCTTCTCCTTGATATGCCCTTAATCGTCTAATTTCGAAGTAGGCCTACCCTGTGCGTGCATTGGTTCTAGACGATAATGCGCCGGAACGCCATAAAGCTTATCTACGATTGATATTCGCAGCATCGCAGCTTGAACATCGTAGGCGCTTATTATTTAGCGTCTAAAATGTTCAATTTGCGTAATTTTGTGTTATCAAAAAAATTTAAACTCGACCCGCCAAAATCGTATCGATAAATATAAGTAGATAATTGAGTACAAACTAAGTAAGTACCTATAAGTATTGTATGGTTTTTCGCAATTTTACTCGGTGTCTATAACAAACGATCGCTATAACTTTATTTTAGAACAACGTTCACAAATTTTCAACTAGAAGAATTGGAGAAAGCATTTCAAAAAACCCACTATCCGGACGTATTTTTTCGCGAAGAACTAGCTTTACATATCGATCTGACGGAAGCTCGAGTGCAAGTATGCGTTTTTACGTTCAGTACCTGCGTAGTATAACATTACATGCGTACGAGTACACGTACACGTACACGTACACGTACAGCGGTGCTTTGTATAGTCGTCGGCCAGTTAGTCGGTGTCTGTGTCTGTCCATACTCTGTAGGTATCCAAATCGGCCAACCTGGCATCAAATAGGGCTACAGTACACTCGCTTCCTTAGTCCACCTACCTAACGTAAGCTGTACCGAGTGTACATTATACCGTATCGTACGAGTACATATATGTAGATGTACCTGACTGAGAACCCCGAATCGGCGATAAAGTCCCAAGTTGGACTTGATTCGCCACCTTCGCCACCTTCGCCACCTTCGCCAGCTATACCCGCTAATTGCTAACCACGCGATCATAATGCGTATGTACTTTACCTACACGTAGCTGCTAGCGCTATTAGTTGGTGGCGTATTAGCTGATGTCGTCGCGTCGACGAGATGGTGAGATAACGGATTATCGCCGCTATCTCACCATCTCGTCGTTTTCTACTCGTACTGACTATCGAGTGGTGCGCGTCTACGCAGAATACAAAACGTAAGACAGCCGCTTACTAACCTCCGTTACAACCCTGGTGGTGTAGGTAATTTATTCACACGCGTACCTAACCTAGCCACCTAGGCAGTAGGCACCTACACAGTACACCATATACGCAACATGCTCGGCAGGTTTGGTTTCAAAATCGCCGGGCAAAATGGAGAAAACAATGCAAGAGCCGGAAAGACGACAACAAAAACGACAACGAGCAGCCAGCAACGGTCGTAGACGCGACCATCACGAAAATGAGTCAGCTCGATGATTCGTTATCCGCGTCACCATCTTCAACCACTTTTATCGCCGAGACCGCTAACGCAAGTAAAACTTACAGCAACATACCAATACAAACGCAGCGCATACACTTATACCTGTAGTAACAGTTACGCTATGTACTGTACATCCACGTACCCACATATTTTCTCGCACACAGCACGTAGCGCACTTGTCTTCTACAAATGCACAATTGCAAAAATGATGCGTCGACTAAACCATAAAGCCGACCTACTTGCTACTTACCTCCTACATGCGTACATGCGCGTTAAATACACAACGCATATAGTCACTACGATGCTTACTTTAAATTTACTGGTGCAGTACACTGGCACCTCTACTCTACTCTACCCTACGCACCTACCTACCTCCTCCCCCCCTACAGGAGTGAGTTAAAATGGCTTGAGGTAGTGACTGGTTCGTTTAAACGCCGTTTAGTATTTGCGTGCGTCATACACACTCGGTGAGTTCGAGTTGACTCGTCGGATCTACAACTACATCATCATGAACTACATGCGAGATACCTACGGACACGACGCGACAATAATATCCCTTCACATACAGTATGTACTTTCGAGTACAATTGGTACCCATCGGACGACGAGTACAAAAAACAAAGTCCTACTTAATGTACCTAGAACTACATACGGCATACTACCAATTTACTTACTTACTTACCTACCTACCTATCTATCTATCTATCTACCTACCTACCTACCTACCTACCTACGTACGGTATCCGCTTGCAGATTTTGCTGTGTAATACGTCGTGTTAGTCAACAACTAGCTAATATGACTACTGTTAAGTCTACATGCTGTTATGTTTCATTCGCTAGACACTCATCATGATAACGCCGCATATACGCCGGAATCTATGCCCTCATCCCAGACGAATTCGCAAAATGTCAATCTCGAAATGGATTGGGTGCATTTCAATTCGGCGCATTTGCTACCGGCTGTCAACTGGGCCTTGTCGTATCAAAATATTCAAAAAGAGAACGTCGCAATAGATCCGGACTTGTTGCGATTAAAAGCCTCGCGTAGCGAAGCAAGAGACGCCGTATCATCGTCACCGGAAGATTTCACTTTTGAAATCGAGTAGCTCCTAGGTCCGAGGCTCGGCGCGGCGCAACCACGATACAAATCATGAAGTCGGCCGAATGCGGCGCTCACTCTCGCATTTATTTGCCTACCAAGCCTTACCAAAAAACAAAAACAACAAGCGGCTTCGGGGCAAAGTAAAAAACAGCGAAATCGAATCATTTTCGTATTTGTACCGATATACATACACATATATGTATGTATTCGTTTGTTCGTGCGACTGTTTTTCAGAATGTCGCAGCACTAAGTACGCTTGATAAACACATGAAATAACGAACGAAGCCAAATGTATTACTTTATCCTATGTATTTAAGGGATATATACGTACTTATCTGAAACTGTTTTATAAATAGCAATAATTACGATAATTATAATACATTACGCGACGAGTCGTCGATATTTCTTTCATTCGACCAGCTAAGTGATAGCGCGCAGTACTCGCACGTTCGACATTAAAATTCGTTAAAATTCTCTTCGATGGTATTTATCGGGATCGAAATAGGACGTCAACACGACGCGACTGTTGAATTTTCTGCCAGCCAATGCTTGCTGCGCTTTCTGACAATCGGCAATCGAGTTGAATTCGATGAATACCTGCGGAGTGATGGGGAAAAAAAACACAAACAAACAAATGAAACGTAACGAAACCGCAGTCCCACCGTAATTATGTAACATACTTTGCCGCATCCGGGAACGTCTACCCCATCGATAGGTCTGGGTATTTCCAACGAACGAACAACGCCGTATTTATTACATTCTTCTCGAATATCTTCGCAAATATCTTCGTACTCTTCTTCGTCTTTCAACTCATCGTTCGTGACCATATTCAATAAACACAATACCTAATAACGAGAAAGAAAACGTACAAATAAGAGCCACAGTACTCAAAGTTTTGCTCTAGCGGTTGCTGAGTAGTCTAATTGAACAACAAGGCGCAAAAAATTAAACGCATTTTCTTCGCAAAATAAAGATAATGGCACAATTCTGATCAATTATATTAATTCATAATGATAAACGATGGAATAGAAAAAAATTCTCACATTCGTTCCGCGTTCCGATAACATTTCACTGCAAATTTTGTAAAATGGCTGGATTTCTTTGCTTACACTCGGGAAAAAACAACATTTCTCCCAGAAAAATTGACCGATAGAGCTGAAATTTGACGTTAATCTAAAGCCAATCACATCACTTACTGGACGAAGAATGGTCTTCTCATTTCGAAGGTTAAAAGAAAGTGTTGGAAATCAAAATTTCGAAAAAATACACGCACCGCGACGTTCTTCAAAATTGCATTTTCTATCACTGGCACTGTCTTAAATTTCAGCCCGATCGATGAATTTTTCGAAGAGAAATTTCGTTTTTTTTTTTTTTTCAAATGCAAACTAAGAAATTACGCCATTTTGCAAAAGTTGAATTCAAATGCCATCGAAACGCGGTACGAATCAGAGACTTTTTTTCTACTCATAACAGAATTGTATCATCATTATCTTTGGTTTTCAAAGGAAATGAAATTCATTTGTGCGCCTTGTTGTCCAATTAGGAGGCTACTTCGCAACCACTAGAGCGCCCTCTTAACGCAGTAAGGTAGGCAGTGCGCGTGATGACCTACCTCGGTTGGCGGTCCGGATGTTCCGACCATTGTTAAACCTGGTACTTGAATCGTAACAGGCACTTGTTGACCTGGTGTAGCGTTTTTCGCTCCAACACTGGCGCGTTGAACGATCAATTTTTTATCACCCAGCTGAATACCATTGAGACCTGCTATCGCCTAATAAACCATAAACACGCGAACGCGTACCAGAATTAAACACGGCCAATATAAAATAACGCTATAGAATTATATTGCATAATGTATTCGAAAATCAGCCGAATCGAAAGTGTTAATTACAATCATTCTACCCAACCATACGACTAAGAATGATGCCGTCGTTACATTCTTTCCCCAATTTTTACTGCTACACAACTCGAAGACGACGATCAACATTTCAAACAATAATCAGTCACTGTTGAAAAACATAATTTTTACGCCAGTCGCATTGTTTCTATAAAATTAATGAAAACTCGAAGGGTTCGGATATTCTTAACGCAGAAAAGATAAACATTTTACCATGAAACGAAAATTTTGCCAAATTTAAAAAACTAAGGTTACCTCGAACAGTCATGGCCACTGTAACTACTCAGTTTCAAATAGCATACGTAATTACATAGAAAAGTATAGAAGAGATAAACCATGGACGGATGCATCTTTTTTCACGTCAAATTAAACGATTACAAATAGGTACGTATTGTAAAACCCGTAGCTAACTAAAATCATTCCGCTTTGGTGTCAGTTTTATTTCGTCAGCTAGCAATAATATTTGGACAAAGCCTCACCTGATCGGTAACCTTCGGTTCAGTGTATTCGCAAAACGCGTAACCTTTACTCAATCCAGTAGCGGTATCCTTTACCAAATTAAAGGCTCGTAGTGGACCAAACGACATCAGCAATTCTTTTACCTATAGTAGTACATACAAGCAAACGAATATCAGACATTTTTTTCAGGAAAAAAAAAAAAAAAAAAAAAAAAAACCACGAA
>FIZR01003629.1:15849-28005 GCA_900060175.1 Ferrisia virgata
TTTTTTAAGAAAAAAAAAAAAAAAAAAAAAAAAAAACCACGAATCACTCGCAATAGAAACAACAGCCCGGCTTATCATCTACATGCCGTTGGTAGCAAATAACAAGTAACATATTTTTTCATAATGCCCTCTTTGTATACGAATTTTTCAATGTTTTTTTTTTCTTCGTTCATATTTTCAATGAGCGAACAACGCAGACACAAGTCTTGAAAATTTTGAGAAAAAAATTAAGAAATGCGCGATTCATCTAAAGCAATCGAACGATGATAAGGTTGAACGAAATACGAGCTACGATCGCGGTATGTAGGACCCAATAGTACGTAACAGCCAGCGAGCTGAAAATTCCGAAAATTCGTACGAAACCTAAAATAAAATTCACCGATCAAATCGAATAACCGACAAAATGCTAGCTTCAGTAGACGACAAAAGCTGAAAATTTATAATTTATCATCACCAACCGAATACAATATTCGTATGTAGTACATAAATAGAAATAAAAGTGGCTACTTGCCTGATGTCGTGAGCTTCCGACGAAGCAGTAACTTAAAATTCTACCACGAAAACGATTACAGTACAGAGATTGAGTGAATTACTCAGATGGTAGTATACTTTAGCTAGCTAAGTAACAAAAGGGGCAAAAGCAGAGGCACAGATATCAGTAATTTCTTCATTTTTCAAAACAAAAAAACAAAAAAAAAAACAAAAAAAAACAAAAAAATTATTACAAAAAAAAAAAAAATTAAATCAATAAAATAATATAACGGTAACGATAAAATTTTAAAATAAGTTCGTATGCGACAACCATGGCAATAATAAAGATTAGTCGCTCTCTAATAATACGATTGAAGATCATTTTACTGCTTGTAAATAAATAAGAATTTCAAAAAAATTGGAAAAAACAATTTTAGAAAAATTAAAACAGAATACGAAACAACTATCCGTCTATCGTCTATCCGATGAAAAGAAATAGTGACGCTCCACCAGCTAAAATCAGTCGAAATTTCCCAAAATCGCGGATTCATATTTCTACCAATAAAATGAACATATACGCGAACGAGTTGTAAACCACAGCGGTTTGATTCGCACCATACGAGCCTACATTTAAAAAGAAATACGTTCAAGACGCTGCCGAAATCAGGTAGAATCAACGTACACAATTCGAGAACGCTGATATCGAGGAAAAAGTAACTGTATCACGGAAGCCTTCACAGCTCAATACTTTGAAATGATTACCAAATCTGGCCTCTGCTCAATGAACCACAAAGCTAAAGAATCTATCAAAAGCTGCTGAATACAAATGACAATAATCGCACAGTCTAGACTCATCTTGGAAGTTATGAAGGAAAAAATACAAGGAGGAAATAAGAATCTATGCTCCATTCATGTAAAAAAAAATAATAATAAAATAATAATAATTAGAAAAAAAGGAGAAAATAAATTACCTGATCTTCATTCAAGTAGGCCGGTAATCCACCGATGAAAATTTTATGTGGAGAATCTGGAACTACTGTACTTACAACACCTAAATCAAGTAGTATATGTTCCATCAACGAATAAATGACTGTCGTATTCAAAACGCGTTTTTAGCGCGAGCAATAGATTATCACGTGATGGCGTCAAAAAAATTGACTACCCAAATCAACAAGAACGGGGACCAAGACTTAGCAACCATTACTGGGGTCCCCATTTTTCAAGCTGAATGACGCGACTAAAAACGCGTTTCCACGAACACAACGAAAGTAAACATCAACATACCTGGTATAGTTGTGTTTATATTAGCGATGGAATGATCGTACGCTGCAATGCAATACATCAAAACGTAAGAATTTTGCATTCTTATCACGATATACTAGACAAAGTGATACGAATAGCTTTACTTGGCATTCCTAAGGCTGACGTGTCGGTCATGCCGGGCGTAGGTTGATAATCGTGCGGTCGACGAATTTTCAAACTCTGTCCTTTGAAATTTATTCCATCGAAAGCCATCGCTTGGGTAGTTTCATCTATCGACCGGAACTATCAATAAAAAGGTAGAATGCAGTGTCAGTTTACAAGGTGATCTCACTTCGACGTAATGGTCAAAACACACTAACCTCGAGAAAAGCGAAATTCTTATCTAAATTGATCTGACAAGCTAACACAGGATTACCAGCGGCTTGAGCCAATCCCGATAGATGCATTTGTTGGTTGAAAAACTCCATCATTTCATCCTGAAATCGGTAAGGTCAAAACGAACAGTTGTCGTTTCTGTAACTTCAAACAGTAAGTACACGTACTTCAAAATCTCCAACTTTTTACCTCTGTTACGCCGAACGGTATATTACCAACGTACAATCGCCTCGCTTGTCTGGTGATTGTCGAACCAACCACTGGAACTGCCGCTTGCGGCGTATCAGCGGTAACGTTCGCCGGGATCTGACCAGCAGCTACAAAAATTTCCGTGAAATTACATGCGCCGCATTATTTACTACATGGTCATTTCATTCACGTGCAAGTCGCAGAATTTCGAAATATTACCTTGCATAGCTTTATACTGCAGTGGAGAAATATGTTCGAAACCTGGTGGCGGAACATCCCAGTATAATGAAGGTTTCCTGCGACGTGATTTTGACTTTTTCGGACTTCTCGAACGACTTCGTTTCCTGCTACGGTCTCTATGCCTGCTCCTACTTCGTGATCTGCTTCTTCGTTTATGCTCGCGAGATCTCGATCGGTGACGTCTGTCACGGTCACGATCTCGATCTCGGTCACGATCTCTATCTCTATCCCGGTCGCGATCTGCAACGCATGACAATATACTGACATGTTCATACTCACCTCAAAACTAAGTTTCTGCTCGAAATTAATTCATAGGTAATTGCCTACCTTCGCCCATTACAATTCCGCACTACAACAAAACTAAGATTTAAAATGGTTTTCAAAATATCATCGAAAACATTCCTACGCTTATAATTTAAAAAACTGGTACTTCATCAACGCAACATACGCCAATTTGAATTCGAATTGAAAAAAAAAAAACAAAAAATACTTAGTAATCAAAAACGAGTTAATTGGATAGAAATCGAATCGACGCAGAATCAAACGAGTAACAGCATACAAAAATCACAACCAAGACCAGAATATCAGCCCAGCACGGACGCCGTTCATTCACATTCACACATCATTACGATAACTTCGACGATAAATTGATATAGTTTACCGATGTCACACGGATGAATATTCTTGGTTTATAAAATTTTTTACGAAGTTACAAGATATAATACAATGAAATATAAAAATTATTGCAAAAAGAAATTGAAACAATAAGTTGAAAGCAGATGAGCTTCAGAAGTTGAATATTGAGAACAAGAACAACTCTTCATTATACATAAGAACATCGTATGGGTATTTTGGGTATCGTTGCGCGCGACGATGGATTGGAATCGAATCAAACTACAAACATGCCTGGATAATGGCAATAAAAACACCAAAAAAAAGTGCACCGTCACTCGTCACGTTTTTCACGTTTCTCCATTACCTTCCTTTACACCGAAGCTACGATTCCACAGATACAAAAAACCATGATCCTGCAACGCTAACGAGCTCCTCTGTTCACCGACTAGTGTAACAGTGGATTCGATGCTATTACTATGGTCCGTTCCGATCGAAAAGGGACTAAATATGCTCAATTTTGCCATTCAAATTCCTATTTTCAAAATGCATTTTTTCGCGTAATTTTATCGAAGTCCAGCAGTCAAAATGAGGTAATAATAAAAATGACCAATCACTGAAATGACAACAGGAATGCGCATTGTTTCTGGGATGACATGGCTAAACAAAGAACAAGATTTTTTCAAAAAAATGGGAAATTTCAGCTGAAGAAATAGGCATATTTAGTCCCCTCTCGATCGGAAAGGGCTATAGACCTTATCCGCTGCACAAAGGTGCAATGACTCGAAAGACATCGGCTTACTTTGGTAAATGGTCAATTGGTCATTCAACTTTCATATTTTCCAGCTGTAAAATAAATTAGGGTGCTACCTCATACTCTATTTTTTTGTTTAGAAATAAGTTTTAGAATTATTCATAGTATTTAAGAATTCGTAAGAAAGACCATTATAATAAACTGCAAAGTAAAGTCAAAGAAAACTAAAAAAAAGTAACTGCTCAAAATTAAGAAAGAATAATTTCAAATTTGTCCTTTGAAGTAGAGATGTGCGGTGATGAGAGACAAGGCGGCGGTAGTTCGAGACACGGTACCATCGGCGGCCAGCGGCGCGCTGTTTCCAGTCGATACCATCGACGGCGACTCAGCCAGCTTTTTCTATTGAACGTAGTTTATTTATTTATCTATGCTATTGATTTTCAATACAAAAACACACAAAAATTTAATGATACCAGATTTTCTTTTCATCCAAAAATTTTCATTTTAAGCTGGTACTTCGCGTTTCGCGTTTTTTTTCATCACACACTTTTTCTTGTTAAAGGCAGAGTGTGTATTTTGCGTATTTCAAGGAATAATGGTAATTTGAAGTAATGGAGTAATTGAATCCATTTAAAAAGACGCTCAATTGGAATTTTTGTTAATTTTTAGGAAATTTTAGCCATGTTGGTTTCATTGAAAGTTTCTGCGTGATTTCTTGAAAACGACAAAATGGAATTCGGTGAATTTTGGATATCTTGCAGTAAACAGTTCCCCCGACATGTGTACGCCACCTTTTTTTGAAATTTTTACTTCACATAAAAATTATTTGAGTTGGAAGAAACTTGGAAAAAGTGCTTTCGTTTAGCATGATAATATTATCGCTAGGTGAAAAAAATCCATAACTGGCTCTGTACATGTGTCGGGAGTGCTGTTTTCCACAACATATCCAAAATTCATCAAATTCCGTTCAGTCATCTTCGAGAAATCCTACAGAAACTTCTAATGGAACTGATGTGGCGGGAATTTCTCAAAAATGGCAAAAATTCTGATTGAGCTTCTTTACAAATGGTTTCAAATGTTTACTCTCAAACAAGGAAAAATGGAAAAATTCATTTGTCTAAAAAATACTACTTTAGAGATCGGGTATGCTACCTTTGCAACGTGAAGTCACGCCTTAAAATCGCGTCAAAAATGTCTTAAGTCTCATGGTACAAAATTTAATAAGAAAGAAGAAGCTCTGAGACAAGACTATCAACTAAATAATGAATTCAAAATACGCCAAAAATCAATAAATCATGCAGGCATATGGTTCAAATTTGAGGGAAAGGATGATTGGCTGAGCAGATTAAATTTCTCGGAGGCGCACACCTCTACCTTGAAACACTGGGATTTAAACCTGAACGCGCAACTTTTTAATTTTTATAACAAATTAACAGAACACAAGACCAAATCAAACTATTTTGCTAGAATGTAACATAACGCGGCCAAATGAAGAATTCTGGTCATTTTTTTTTTTTACATGAAAAAAAAACTTGATTTTAACCGAACTGAAACCACAACTACTAAACGAACAATGGAAATCTTTATAACGATACTACTCATAACTCTGTAACGAAAACTTCAGATGAACATAACGTAACTATGACTTACCCATTAGGTTTAAAACCTTGCTTGAAAATTGAATGCTACATGCAAGTTTTCAAGAATAATAAAAAAGGAACAAGAAGAATAACGATATTAAGAAAGTTTTTTAAAATTAAATTAAGAACTATCTTTTAGGGTTTTTTATTTCCTAAAAGATTGGTTCTTTTCAAAAATCGTGTACAACTTATCGTTGTTGAGTAAAAATTCAAAAACTCCGAAAAGAAGCGTTTCGCTCATATAATATAGATACAGAGGTCCGTCAATAACGCCACACTCTCTAGTGCAGTGAAGCTGGAATTGGTCCCGGCGTTTTTACGCGTTAAACGGACTACTGGGTAACCTCTAGAAAGTCTATAGATGTTGGTGGGAAGGCACGTTTTTTGAATTTTGTTTTTGATTCGATCCACTATTGAATTTTGATGTTTTGATCGTAGGAGTGTAATCGGAATCTGAATCGAAACAAAATAATATCAACCGACGAACTGAGCCACTGATGAAAAAAAAAGAATAAAAAATGAAAAAAAGGGGGAAAGAAAAAAGAAGATGCGATCCGCGATCCGATTAGATCCGATATCCTATTCCCAATTCTTGATCCAATTAGTTGGCTTATCACTTTACTGAAAAAGTGAAAATAACGAGAAGACTTGTGAAGAGTGAAGTAAAGTACGAAGCAGAACCGAGAAGTGTATAAAAAAAAATGCTCGTCTTTTTTTTTGTAGTATTGTTTAGTGTAAGATTAATGATTTTGTAAATCAGTAAATGTTGTGTTATTGGAAAGTTCATCATTACTCTATTTTATCATCATTGATCAATTTAGGTATTTCTGATTTGGTTGATTTTTTTTTTATATGAAATCGATAAAGTACGTCTTTTGTTTTTCTTGTATTGAAATACTGTACTGACATCATTTACCTCTATTTGTAATCAAGTTCGAGTTATCTTTCCTTTTTAGAGAAGTTTGAGCGTTTCCATTGTCAATGTACCTGCTCTTGTATTCACAATTGTATGTCTAATTTATTTCTCTTTCGAATAGGTTAGTTTCATATATTTTTCGTCTTGCATTTCCTAATTGTCATTCTATTTTACCTTATTGCGTTGCATAAGTTTTGTGTTTCACAATTCAAGGAACAATTTCATTAATTAAGTGCTATGTGCGTAGAATATAATTTACTCTTGTAACGATGTTATCAATTGCAGAATGAATATTTGAAGTATGTCTTTGAAACCCAAGGAAATCAATTTCAATGAAACCTGGAGTGATTTACAAAAAACCGTTTACGGCGTTATCACATTATCGAATGTACCCAGGCCGGTGTGGAACGATCGATTCCTGTTCGTACTGACATGTTTTTATTTGATAAATTTTGTATATGAAGAGAGATTATGATGCGTTTGTATTTAAAAATTTTTCGTTTCATTTTTCAGCGATGTTTATAGATTATGCGTTGCCTACCCTGAATCGTTGGCAGATAAATTGTACGTAGAAACGAAAAATTTCCTCGATGATCACGTTAAACATCTGTTGGAGCAGTTGAGTGGTTTGGGACATGATAATTTTTTACAAAATTATTACGAAGGCTGGAGACGATACAGCGAAGGAATAATCTATTTGCATAAACTATATTTGTAAGTATAAAACAAAGTCGCGATTACGTTCGATTAACACGTCGGTGCCCGTATTCATGATTACGTACCGTACATGTTGAACTTTTTCATTTCACCGCAAATGTTGGTATTTGTTCAATTCAATTCGTGTGTAGATATCTAAATCAGCAACACATAAAAACCAATCAACTTTCGGAAGCGGAATTGATTTATGGAAACCATCAACACAGCGACATGGAACAAATGGAAATCGGCGAACTAGGTATGCACTCCTTTCTGCACGTGTTGAGTAGATCGCCAAGGTATCTAAATCGTCGCAATTCATTTCGTAGGTTTGGAAATCTGGAAAAAGAATATGATCGAACCTTTGCAAGCTAGCTTGGTGTCGGCAGTGTTGGAATGTATTAATCAGGATAGAATCGGAAATGGTCATCTTGTAAACGCAGAAATAGTGCGAGGCGTTATAGAATCTTTTGTTACGGTTAATAAATTTAAAAAACGCGACGGCATCGAGGTAATCGGTTGTCAACCATTCTCTTTAATAATATTTTGGACTTTTGTGAAACATGCGACGATAAATGTTTGCAGTTGTATAAATCGTTGTTGGAGAAGCCGTTAGTGGCGGCTAGCGGAGAATATTTCAGAATTCAAGCCAACAACTGGTTTCACAATTGTTCGATAACGCAATACATGGAACGTGTTATTCGACTGTTCGAAGAGGAGTCTATTCGTTGCCAGAGATTTCTTCATAGCAGGTAATCATGATATAGCGTTGAATAATCGGTACGAGAATTTCTACGTTTTGCCGAGTGTGCTCGACTTTTTTTCTAACGTTCGATCGGTAATCTTCGTTACAGTTCCCACAGTATTATGAAAAGTTGCTGTGAAAAATACATGGTTGAAGATTATTTGACGGCGTTATACAGTGAAGCAAAATCTATCATATCGCAGGAACGACAGCAAGATATGGCAAATATGTATATTTTGTTGCGTTCTGCTCCTAAGAATTTAATTCCCTATATGGTCGAATTTAAAGATCACATCGTCGACGAGGGTCTACATAGATTGGACGAAATTAAAGGCGACAATGTAAGATCGTAGCGACTTGTTTTAATTATTAAAATAACGCCATCAGCCGGCAGAATCCGGCTTTGTGATTTTGCCATATGGGATATTGTCAATGTTCATCGACTGAAAACATCTAGTCACCGTTTGGTATTGAAAAATTAGTGTACGCGGATGCTTAAACTTCAAACAAGTCTACGTTAAATCGTTGATACAAAGCGGTTAGCGAGACTTTGGCTAAACATCGTTGCATTGTGAGTGATTCGTGCTCTTAAGCGAGTATCGTGTACGTTTAATAATCTGGTGGTTTCCGCGAAAAAAGTTGGCCATTTTTCATAACGGAATACGATCACGCTCTGCAACAGAATTTCTTTGCGAATATGAAGCGACTGTGTGTCGTTTTGCTATTTCTCCTGTTTCATTTCCCGATCACGAGATCCGCGAATTTTTTTCATTTTGCGATAAACTAATGCGTACGGTCTATTTTTTTATTTTTCATTTCTCTCGGTTCACATTTCTTCGCTAGTACATCATATTGCACTGCGTGCATCATCGGGTTTTGTGATTTTGTATTATTCCAGATGTGCATGTCTTTCGTCGAAATAATCATGTCCATTTATAAGAAGTACAAGCAAATTATTGAGAAAATATTTCAGTCTGATAAAAGTTTTACTGGTGCTCTGGATAAAGCCTGTATTCATATTGTTAATTATTCGCCGGATAGTAAAAGCTACAAATCGTCTGAGCTGGTAAGTCTTCGTACAAGTTTATCCTGTACCTTTTCGTGTTACTGAAAACTAGTGTATTGTGAACTTGTATGAAATCATATTGGTTTGACTTTGTCTATTTAGCTGGCAAAATATTGTGATCAACTATTAAAAAAGTCATCCAAAGGATTATCCGAGATGGAAGTCGACGAAAAACTTAGCGACGCCATTATCATATTCAAGTATCTCGACGATAAAGATATGTTCCAGAAGTTTTATTCTAGAATGCTTGCTAAAAGATTAATACATCAAAACAGCCAGTCAATGGATGCTGAAGAGAGTATGATTGATAAATTGAAGGTAAACTTAAACTTTTTCGAAGTAAGTAATTAACGTCGTGGAAATTCGGTGTAGGCGGGCCATAAATTTTGCTGAAAACTACGTGCTTCGTGAATTTATTACGTATTTTATCGAAATATTCGACAGATCGCAAGATAAAGTATCGACAAATTTACGCAGGTTCGAAGTTGCATTAAAAATCGTTTTATTTATTCGTTTATTTATGCAATTTATCATAAACGATGAAACGTACGACTAAGTCGCGTACTGAAAGTTAAATATGAGTAATTAGACCGAATCCTATACAGAAGGACGGGAAGAATAAACAAAACAAAACAAGAAATGCATCTCGTAAGATAAGGATGAGAGGAGCGAGGAAAAGAAATCTGTGTAGTGATAAGGATCATGGTGAAAACGTTTAGGTTATGATGAGGGATTTCTGTACGCTGTACGGAGCTATTTTTATTAATCAGTGTTTCCAAAGATTCTTTATCGGACTAATTTTCAATAAATTAAGGAGTTCGTCATAGATTATATAGCTGTCTTTGAGTCGATATTATTTTTTTTTAGTATCTTATCATTTTTTGACGTATTTTTAAACCATATTATGTTTATTTCTAATAGTATAAGCGTGGTCAGACTCGTCGGTTCATTCATATCGTGAATATTATTAATCGTACGTGGTATTTTCAGACCGCCTGCGGTTACGAGTTTACGAATAAACTGCATCGAATGTTTACCGATATGAAAATATCCGAAGATTTGATAGAAAAATTCAGTTCTTCGTATCTACCTGAAAATGGCATCGCGCTTTCTTTAAACTTTCACGTGCACGTTTTACAGGTAAAATACGTGAACTAACTATGATACTTACATGAATTTAGTCCCTTGCTCGCTTGGTTGAGAAATCATCGTTAAGAGTTTTGATTTTAAATTTCATTTCATTTATTATTATTATTATTATTATTATTATTTAGGCTGGGTCGTGGCCCCTCGGTCAAGCAGCAGTCACTTCTTTCACGATACCTCAAGAATTCACACAATCTATGCAGGCGGTGAGTAATAAATACTAATTACCCGCGCCTATGAGGTGAGACTATAAATGTAGTACCGCACGACGGCCGTGAAACATTTTTCTATCTAACGTATTTATATTATATATATACACACACACATATATACATATATATAAATATATATATATATTTATGTGTGTGTGTGTGTGTGTATAGAGCTTACCCTACAGGTACAACTTTGCCTAGTAACATACGGTACGCGACTCAGCTGTTGTACTATAATTTTATTATTGCAATAATTTTGTTTTTGTTCAGTTTGAAAAATTTTACAATTGCCATTACAACGGTAGACGTCTCACTTGGATGTATCACCTCAGCCAAGGTAAAAAAAAAAAAACAAAAAAAAAATGAAAGAATGAAAGAAAGAAAAACTATCTTATCATCCAATCACTGGTTGTCGCAATTTTTGTACTAAATGCAATTTTATATTCGTATAGGAGAGCTTAAACTCTGCTACCTCAGTAAGGTGTACCTCATCACTATGCAAACCTTTCAGATGGCTATTCTGTTGTTATTTGAGAGCTCGTCGTCGCTTCCGTGTTCAGAAATTCAAAGCACTTTACAACTGAATTGGGATCAGTTTTTGAAAAATTGCGTAACTTTAGTCGAATGTAAAATTCTCACATCCGACGTTAAAGTAAATATGCTTTTCATTTCCTTCGCCGTTATAATGTATGTATCTGAGCGTGTATATGCATGTATGCATGTTGTATTTATGTATATACAAATACATATGTGTTACACTCAAAGTCTGAAATGTACAATTTCGAACTTGGCGTGGCGTACAACGTAACATAATACGTACACGTATTATGTGGATGATGCTATTTGTCATCTTGTAGTGAGTTCTTGCGCTATGTTAGAGTGATGTAAACGTTTGTTTTGTTCGGTTTTTTCTTTTCATCATCAAGGAACTTAAACCGGACACCGTACTCACGCTGAATGAGAAGTACTTCAACAAGAGAACCAGATTACGAATTACTGCTAGTTTACAAAAAGAAACTCCGATGGAAACTACTCAGACTATCGCTTCGGTAGAAGAGGATCGTAAATTATTTATTCAAGCTACCATCGTGCGTATTATGAAATCTCGAAAACTACTCAAACATAACGCCTTAATTCAAGAGGTTGGTATTGAGGTGTAAAATCGAATACGCAGTATATGTTCTAACTGTGCGTACGGTGTTATCGTATGTTTCACGTTTTCGTTGTAGATTCTAAGTCAGTGTTCCACGTTTAATCCCTCAATCAACATGATAAAAAAGTGCATAGAAACGCTGATCGAAAAACAGTACATGGAGCGTGACCGAAATTCAAGAGATGAATACAGCTACATTGCGTAATTCGTTATAATTGACGTAGAGTAAAGTGAAAAATTGTTTCTGTAGGTGCCTATTGTTGGTAAATCTCGACGTACTAGGTGACAGTTTACCAATATTCAAAATAAAAACAGAAAAAAAGAAAAAAAATTAACGACAATAAACGACGATGAGCGCTAATTTAACGGATCCTGAGTAAGTTTATCTAATGTAACGTTGAGTTGGAAGAATTGCGCCTATACTGCAGATTGTTCACATGGTTAGTTTTCGATGGATAACATAAGCTTGTTACCTCTGTTGCTACCCTTTCTCGCTAGTTTCATTTAACCGTAACATTAATATTGGTTACGTGACTTTACTTGTTTGGAAATCGGTCTAAGTGGTACGTGTCATACGCCTACCTTATTGTCTCAATTTTTCATTTTTGTCAACTGAACGTAGCTTTTTTCCTTTTTTTTTTTTTTTTTTTTTTTTTTTTTTTTAAAAAAAAAAAAAAA
>FIZR01003631.1:0-12443 GCA_900060175.1 Ferrisia virgata
CACCAAGATATGCAATTTTCTTTATAACAATTGAAAAAAAAATAGAAATCTGAAAAGTGGAGGACGTTCCTATTAAAATTATGAGCTCATACGTGGAGAGAATTTTTTTGAGGTGTCTACCAACCAGTTTTTCAGGGTACCAAGTGAAAAAAAAATAACCGTTTTTTTTTTTTACCCACCCTATTGTATATTTTGTATTTGATTTTCTGCAGTCTTCTTTCAAAAATATCTTTTCACACGCAATATAAAGCCCAGCAATAAAAGTATGATTTTTTCCTACCCCTCGCAACCGTACGACTAAAATGACCCGACTTATGAAAACACTACCCCCTCCACCCTTCAAACAGTTCAAATAATATAACAGGGGCGTATTACGTGTACGTAGTATCGTGCGCAAGATAAGCAACAAATGATAATAATAATAATAAAAAAAACTATCCTTTGTAATATGGACGCTATACGTTGTGTGCAGTAAAAATATGTCATAAGCGTTCTTAACGACCGGTCGTTCCTTTAATAGCGGATATTTGAACAGAAGACGAGCGTGTATCACACAAGGATGAGTACATTGCGTATAAAGTCGCGAAAGTGTATATCGATGTTATAAAAGCATCGCATCGGACTTTTCAAACATCTCTTCCTCTGCCATGCTTTTTATCACTATTTTATTATAGGTATCTCAGGTAAAATGGCTCGCAAGTACAGTGTACGCTATTCTATCCATGTACCTGATGACTGGTACTTACTACACGTACATTAGTTGCTTAAAATTTAACAATAGACCGAAATTCCTATTATGTAATCTCGTAATTGTTTCAAGTTTTAGTAGAAGAAATTCATCCCTTTGGCACTCTTGGCTCTATTTTCATTAAATTAAATAGCTACCTATTTACCAACTTTGCTTACCTAAGTCGCTAATGAACTCTTATTTTGCAGAGAAAAAAATAACTCGCGTAATACCCGAATGCAACACTTTCATCTGCTCTTTCTGCTCCGATGTCTTTTCTAGTATACTTTTCTTTGGTATTTTGCTGGAAAAACTCGATTACTAAATGGGAAAAGCGACGCCTGTATTCATAGGAAGAAATCGCATACAACTGCGACCAAGGGGTAAGGTAAAGTACGGTACATAACACACGCTGATTAACAACACGCAGCGTGGCACATATTGCACGCGCATATTTTCTTTCTCGACGTGTACTAAATGGAAAAAGTCGTAAAGGCTTAAAAGTGCAATTTTAAAGAGCCCATTTAGTCGACGTAGTTATATAGGATGCTTTTAACTTTAATACGAATAAAGCTGGCGCGATAAAAATTAACAAACTGTATAGATTTTCATCCGGTAATAGCCTCTTTCTTTCATCTCTCTTCCGCACATTCTCTTCACTGCTGCTTGTGCTCGAAGTCTCGTACCTACATCGTCAGGTAGGTATTCTGTCTCTCTGCAGGTATATATATATATATATTTTTAAAACCCGAAATTATTATCGTTTTCGGTCGACGAACTAATATGCGATAAATTATTTTTAAAGTGATTAAGACCTATGACGAAAGAGAACGAGATGAAGGGGACGTTGCGTCGCGTCGCGTCGTCGGAAGCTGTGAAATTGATATTACGACCAAGATGAAAACAACTTACGAGCAGACGCGACGATAAATTAGATTACGCGAAAATTATAAAAATTTTCCAACAGGTAATTAAACCCTGAAGTGGAAACTGGAAACGGATGGTGTAGATTATTTAAAAGATTTTACAACCAGCCGTATCCATTAGAACGGCGTAGATGGCTTGATGATGCGGTATTTTGACACTGTACACGTTCGATCATTTTGTAATTCTTGGGTTACCCAGGCGTACCTACGTACTAATATGGTCGTCCTGAAGTGAAAATTAATCAATGTCTATCAATGATTACGTGCGTTCTATTCATTTTATTTGAGAGGAAAAAATAACGATACCCAAAAGTAGGTAATCGACAAACAGCGAGAAATAATTAGATAGTCGATGGAGTGGTTTTTTTTTTAGTTTTCCTAATTTTGAGAAATTCTGCATAATTAAATCGGTGGAATGAAATTGGGTAAAGGAATCTGAAAGGATGGTTTTGAAATGAGGAGGTGAGAGGAGAGATAATGTGAGTGCTGGATCGACTCCTCAACTACGATAGCAGTTACTTCGGAGTCATTATGCTATGGAGTCAATATTTTACGACTGACTTCGGATTCTTAAACTGAAGCATTGAAATTTCAACTTATTACTGTAATACATTGGGTAAATTACTTGTGAAGTTACGACAAATTACCATTAAAATTACACACCAATTACGTGTAAAATCACTTCACGTAATCGTGTGAAATTACAGAAACTGACTAATTCAAATCGTGGCTAATTACCGTTCAATGTCTCGCGTATTACTAGTAAAATAACGGTAAATTACCAGTAAAATTACGCCAATTACCGTTACATTTTCGGCGAATTACTCGTAAAATGATGGAAAATCATCAGCGAATTACTTTTGATTGCACCGAGGATTATTATTATTAATCTGTATAATATTGGTAAATTATGAGCTGAATTACGGTAATTACCGTAATATTTTTTGTGAACTACTGGCAAAACTCTGGTAAATTATCATTCGAATAATGAAATCAAATTTAACGACACAGAAAATAAAGGTCAACGGTGTGTAAATTTTGGTAACTAATCATTAAAATTACAAGTAATTACCGTAATATGGGCAGTAAATTACATGTAGAATTATAGTAAATTATTGGTTAAATTACGAGATCAAATTTAATGACATGGAAAACAATTCGTAAATTATGGTAAATAACCACTGAAATTACAAGTAATTCCCATTATATAAAGAGTAAATTACCAGTTAAACTATGAGACCAAATTTAATAGCATGGAAAATTATAATCAAAACACTCTAAATCACGTTAAAATAACTATTGAAATTTCGGGTAATTACTGTAATATCAACATTAAATTACTCGTAGAATTACAGTAAATTACCAGGTAAATTATGAAATCGATTTTTTTTGTGTGTGGTTTCGTGTTCTTGTAATTTCAATAAAACCGATGAAAATGAGAATTTTTTCAGGCACCTATAAGTGAATGCCTTTTTGTTTTTTGCTACAAAAAACAATGGAAAACAATGGCTGTGGAAATGGAAATGTTCTTTTTCCAATAATAAGGAGGAGTGATTATTTCGATTCTAAGCAAGAAGCAAATTTTCTAGCTGGACCATTGGAAAGTACAAGCAGTTCAAGGAGGTGCCGTAAAATGCTTTGAAAGATGGGCTCGAGATGTGCACTCATTAAGCTTCGACTTTTCATTTTAGCAATGGTTTTTTTCGTAAGTATTCATTTCGCAGGATTTCAAAAATAAAGCAATATTTTTCTTTTGTTATTTCAATCCCCTGTCATACCCCTGCCCCCCCCCCCCAAACAAAAAAGTATTACAGCCAATTACACAGGGTCGAAATCTGTTCCATGGTCTAAAAGTTTACATTTCAATTACTCATAGTCAAGCATGTCAGATTTTTTACTCAATTTTTTTTTCCAATGAACAAAATTATCGAAATCTGACTATTACATGAGGTTGATGGACAAGAGGGGAAGGGAGAGGGATTGAAAAGAGCGAATATTGATCGGAAATCGAAGAACAAAACCATCTTTGAGCCTAATTTTCGAAACATATTGGAAATATTTGAATTTATTCCTTTCGCAGAGCATTCTGCAATTGGAGTGAACAACTGTAATCTGAAAAGACACATCTGGACCACCTACTACATTTACGTATCAAATTTCAACATCCTAGCTCAATTGGGGGGGATATGAGAGGAACCATTTTTTTTCAAAGTCAAAAAGGGAAAGAAGTGTCATATTTCATTTTTTATGCAACATTAGAAGACTGATTTTGGAATATTGCATACAAGCTTTAATTAATTCTCAATCCAATGGTGTAAAAACGAATAATTTTTAGAATTTCAGTCCCTTAGCACCCCTACAACAAATTAGGACATTACTGAATTTTGACTCAAGATCGTCCCCATTCATATACGTCGAATTTGCTAACAATTTAAGCTTACAATTTAAATATAACCAATTTTGGTCAGAACCAAGTTTAGCAAATGGTTTTTAGACTTGAAAAAAAAATAACTAAAAAAGTTTTTAAAATTAAAAAAATTTAAAAACAATACAAAGTTTAAAAAAATTTTTAAAATAAAAATATTTCAAAAATGAAAAAATTTTAAAAATTAGAAGAAATTAAAAATATTAAAAGAAATTTTAAAATTAAAAAAATAAAAAAATAAAAACAAAAAAATAAAAAAACAAAAAAACAAAAAAAAAATATTAAAGTAAAAAAATGAAAAAATTTAAAAAATTTACAAACATAGAAAAATAAAAAAAATTTCAACGTGGAAAAAATGAAAAAATTTGAAAAAATTTAAGAAAATAAAAAATTGTTTTAAAATTTATTTATTTATTCATTTAGGATACAATTTTTTTTTCACGCTTCAACCATTTTGGTTATTTCGCGAATAATTTATAATTTTACTTATTCACAAAATTGAAAAAAAAGTTTTAAATTAAAGAATTGAAATATAAAAAAATACAAAAAAAAATAAAAAAAAAGTATAAATAAAAAATTTTAAGAAAATAATAAAATAAAAAAATTTGAAGCAATGAAAAAAGATGGAAAACAATTTTAAAAAAAAGAAAACAAAACTTGAAAAAAAAATAAAAATGAACAAATATCTGGCATGAGTAAAAATGGTTTCGTTGATTTTCCAAGACCAAAAAATGGATTTTGTTTGCCCCTCCCCTCCCCACACAAAAGATATACTAAAAAATCAAAAGTGCACGCAATATGACATAAAAAATCAAGCCAATTAGAGTAATCATAACGCACGCTCCAGGACTCGACGAAGTAATCTATTTCTTTTTAAATGCATGCTCGAGATTTGATTTAACAAACTTTTCGTGCCATGAAAACACATACATTAAAAGTATTTCCAAGTAGTAAAGTTGTAAAAGCGTTGATATTCGGAGGAAAGAAAATTAATAAAATACACGATACATAAAGCTATTAGCATATCAAATAGCGTACGTATGTACTTTAAGTGAAGTACCTACATATGGATACATACAAATACGGTACAACCATCACTTTTAAGTACGACATTAAAATTACCATCTCGCTACAAACTCTTTAGGGCATCGACGTTACAAGTGTAAAACGTCTCCGGATGGTTAAATTCGTTTTTCATTTCCTACCCTTCTCGTACCTGCTCTATCTTTTCTCACACAGCGTAAGTAATAAACGTTTTAAAGCTCGTGTAGCCTCGGACGACGAGGGTGAGGTTAGATGAAGCGCCGGGCTGGTAGAGTATTTAGAAACATTGCTATATCCTAAGGCTGTACACGTTATGGTTAGATATGTAGGTGGAGCTAGGCAGGTAGGTAGGTAGGTAGGTAGACAGACGCACGTGTTACTCTTATTTTAAGCGCCATCGCCGAACTCATCAATTGCGTTTGAAATGGTACCCTTCGTGTCTGCCTTCCTTTATTCGAAAATTACAATACGACGTATGCATACTGTGTACCTACCTATCTATCTATCTACCTACCTACGTATACAGTATATGCTACACATCTCACAAACGTAAATACGTATTTGTATTGTATTCGTAGGTAATATCTGTACAGGGTGCAAGGGTCATTCGACCATAAATCGTAACACGTTTCAATCTGCTGTTTTGTAAAATAAGAAAAATATCAATATTCTACGGTGATGGTGGTTGTCGTTGTCGTCTCTCGTATACATTTATACACCTAATACCAACAGCAGACCAAATACTAGATACTTCATATACAGTGTAAACTATTCACAATCCGAGCCACGCGCTGGCCACAAACAAACAATCACAAAAAGGTTTTCCACCTCGTTTCTATTCACGCCTCGTACGCCTATCCTGGTCGTGTTCGACGACCGGTGAGTTTCCCACAAATTATCGAAAACATTCCGCGCCGAAACGTCGTACTTTTCAAAGGTATTCCCCTCGTTGTGCCTCTGCTGCCGTCACCCCAAACCACCAACAGCCATCGGTAAACATTCCAATTCTAATGGATGCTTCGACGGTTGAGACAAATGACCTGACGCAACTTTCAACTCTACCGAGTTCGTGACGGTTGGTTATTTTGGACGAGGCGGATTCGCTGTATAAGGCCGAGTGTAACTATATACTAATTTCACCCATCACCGCCCAATGGTTTGTAGTTTTTCGGCGTGAATACGTCGTTGGTATAATTCTTTTGATGGATGAGTTCGATGGTGTGAAGCTGAAAAAAGCAGCGTCGAGAAAAACTCGCCAAATTGCGACCGTACGTACGTATACATACAATGTGCGACCACCACAAACTAACCTTTGGAAAGATTGAAGACATTAGGTGAACTTTTAGTCGAAATTAAACGCGTATAAAAAATTTCACATGTTATTACGAAAGCACTACACTGCCCTTGTTGAAAATTTAAAAACTTCTCTCTAGCTTATTAAACAATGACATTTTAGAAAATTTTTCATAATTTTGAGGGTTATTTTTCTCCTATTTAGGCAGTCACTTTAACCATTCCCATTATTATTACATAGTTAATCATCATCACCATCGTCATCATCATCATCACCACCAAACTTCACTAGTCTTATTTTACACACACGAACACCGCCAGCATTCCTGTGTAAAAATTTTTATACGTATAAAAGTAAGCCAAATATAGGCTCTTACCTGATTCAGAATTAGATGAGAGCGACGAATTGTTCCCAGAAGAAATTGACAAATAAGAAGAACTCGAAGAAGCGGAAACGGACGAAGAAGATACGGTACTAGAGGATGAAGATAATGCCGAGCATTCCGATATTGATCTTCGTTTCATGGCCGCCGATCCGACTGCGACCGCGGCCGCATTACAGCTCACCTGCAATTGTTCCAGCTTTCTCCTTAAATACCTCGCTTCTCGCCTCAGCGTTTCTTTTTGTATTGCGTATCTTTTATCTTGGAATTCTAAATTCTGTAACAGAAACAAGCGCACAGAAAAATAGTTAGTTTACTTATTCGCTTGGTTTTCACAATCCGTCCTTCTAAGATTGATTTTCTACAGAAAACTCAGTCTATTTATGTAGTAAGAGTATGCATTGGTCAGATGAGTCGAAAAAGTGCAACCGAATCGGTTTACTCATCTGAGAACTTCATTTTGTTCATTTTTAAGCGCCATGCCTATGTTAACGTATTGAAATATCACCGATCACGCGAATAGAATTTTTCAACTATACTTCTTTCATCATTTCAAGCGAATTTTTTTCAATGCTCCCAATTTCTTGCCTCTCTTCGTGATGAATAATTTTTCTAAGGCCCACAAATCCCTAATCCCTACTAAATTTACATTCCAAAGGTTAGCTCCAGCCAGGTCAAGCAGTAAGAAAATGGAGGAGAGGAGGAGACGAACTCGAAAAATGGCCGAAACTGCTCGAAAATCAATGTTATTCCATGGTGGGAGAGGGGGAGGTAGGCTGAAATATGATTTAGAAGTTAAAACCTTCGAAAAGCGTCTATGAGAATCATACTAGACCCACAAGCAGGATCTCAATTCTCTACTGGGAGGAGGGAGAGGGATGCGGATACATCAAAAACTGTTCAAAAATTCACTTGTTTGGATATCCAAGACGAAGGGGTTAGGGGGAATGGGAGAGTAAGAAAAGTTGATACCTAAATAAAAGGCTCATTTGAAACCTTTCAATTCAAGTCATCTACCTTAATTCAGGGGGGCGGGAGGGAGGGAGGGAGGGAGGGGAATGAGTGATTGAGCGAGAGATCAAATCAAAAAATTGGCAACGATTGCTCAAAAAATTCGTGTTTTTTCATATCAGTAACGCGACGGTGGGAGGAGTGACATGTGAAATCGAAAACTCGAAACCCTTAAACGGAGGAGGGAGGAGAGGGGTTTGGATAAGTTTGAACAACAACAAAAACTGCTCAAAATTCTATTCACTTGTTGACATAGGAAGAAGGGAGGAGTGGTGAAGGGTTATAATGAGGCTGAAGAGTCGAAACGTGAAAAAGGGCACATCTGAAACCTTCAAATTTAAGACATCTCCCTCAATTCAGGGGATGATTGAGGGGAGGTGAAGTGAATGAGCGAGGGACCAAATCAAAAAATGTAAACAAATTCTCGTGACGGCGACGAGGGGGATATAATGCGAAATTGAAAACTCGAAATGCTTACAACACATATCTGAGATTCACTCTATACCTAAAAGTCCGATTTCAATTCTCTACATGAGGGGGGGGGGGGGGTGGGTTGGATAAACAGACGCTGGGTATATTCGAAAAACAGAAGAAACGGACGATTAGGAGGAGGAGTGGGGGAGTAATGAAGCTAAAAAGTCGAAACCTAATGAAAAAATGCACATCTGAGAGCTTCGAATTTAAGCCATGTATCTTAATTCAATAGTTGAGGAGGGGTGGGGGTTGGATGAGAGTCCTACTACATCTAAAAGTACGATTACCGTTCTTCACCTGGGTGGGGGGGCGCTAAGATAGGGTTAAACAACAAAAAAATCTGTTATCTGCTTCTTTGTAGATCTAGGGGGAAGGAGAGGGTAGAGTGGGGGATGTAATGGGACTGAAGAGTCGGAATCAAAAAAACAGGCGTGTCTCAGACCTCTAGTAAAGATGCATTATGTTTTAAGTGAATGAGCGAGGAACCTACTTGAAAAATGGCAGAAACTACTGTAAAATTAATTTTTGTCATGCAACAGGGGCGAGGGAGCGGGAGAATGCAATGTAAATTGAAAACTTGAAACCGTCAAAAGGTATATTTCAGAGCTCAAATACATCTAAAAGTTTGATTTTAATTCTCTACCCGAGCGAGGGGGAGAGGGGGATTCAACAGGCACTGGGTAAGTTCAAGAAACAACAAAAAACTACTCAAAAATCTACGTATTCGTAGTTCAGTGAGGAAAAGAAGAGAGGAATGGGGGCGCAATGATGCTGAAAAGTCGAAAAGAGCACACTTAACAAGTCTAATAAATCTGCGTAATATATATTAGTCATCTAGCTGGGGGGGGGGTTGATAGGAACGAAACGATGGACGAGGAACTAAAGTCGAAACCCTCAAAAGTTACATCTGAGACATGTACCAAACCTACAAGCCGAATTTCAACACCTACATAAATTTTCTGTTGGGGGGGGGGGAATGGATATCAAACATGTTTGAAAAATAATTGTCGGAAAATTCAGGATTTCTTAGAGGGAGCTGAAGAGTTAAAAAGCGTGACGAAAAATCAAGCTAAACATTACGCGTATTTGCGGCAAACCAAGTAGGCAACTTTTCGATCACGCATCTGAATCAAATACATATTTACGGCAAACAAGATAGGCAACTTTATTAACTTCATTTTTTCATCGTTTAAAACATTAAGAAACTCGATCGCACAGTTTGGTAAGAAAAAAGATGTAATTCTTTTCGAGAAAAAAATCTTTTTTCAAAAAATATTCGCTTTGAATTCGGTTACATGGCGAACGAACCCTTACCTTGGTATATCGTCTATCATCTCAACAGTTCGTCCAACTCTCAGAAGTCGTAAAAAAAAAAAAAAAACGTACGTATGCTGTACGCCTGTCGTCGCATCGTTCCAGTATAAAAATCAGTCTGAATTTCAATTACATTAAGAAGAATTTGAAATACTGGTATTAAACGATGACGAATACAAAGGCTCACAAAATACGAGTAACGTTCCTGGCTTCCTCTCAGTACCATTCCCAATCCTGACGACATTTTCGCTCTCATTTTCGATAATGCGATTCGTAGCTATATCTACTTAGTATATTTAGTAGAAGGAATTTCTCGAGGAATTCCAACTACTCGTCGACGTAGTACTCGAATTAGCCCAATATAAAAAAGAAAAAGAGAAACGACTGCTGCGGGAGTATTTTATACTCTAAGCGTATCTATATATCTAAGCACATCTTTTATCTTATTTTTATTTTTTCATCATGCTTCCTTAAAGATAGGATAGTTGTTAGCTATCTATCTATCTGTATTCTATGTTGATTATTCTACAATCGTACGACATGTTTTAGTTCAGCTTTTATTATCCTGATTTTCTGCCATATCGTCAACGAAACCTGGATTATTATAGGTTGTCCACCTATTCCGTATGAGGGGGAGAGGGAGGGGATTATTAATATCTGTATTTGGCGCCATAGAAGACCATTGAAATAGATATTTACTCTTCATTGTTTTTGCATATTGATTTATTCATTTCTGAAACCAAAAATTATTTAATAGTTTTGTGTAACAGGGTTGCCGAATCGCTAACACCAAGAAATCAATTTTTCAATGAACTCATTTACGACATTATTTTTCAAACAGTTCAAGAGAAGTGGGGAGAGGTTGGGTCAAAATTATGAGTGGGGCATCATAATGTACGGTTTTTAGCCTTCTGAACACAGTTTCGACGTTATTTTTTTTAAAGAAAACGTGCATTTTGATATCTTACTCAGAATTTTGCTTCAAGTTGAAATTTAAACCTCTCCTTTGAACTTTTTTGAAAAATTAACATCGAAACTAAATTTTGCTCAAAATTGAATCGCCCCCTCACTCCTATCCCTCATTGCATCTGAGAATAAAAATTTTTTAAAAATGAATTCAGCATCTTAAAAAACTTTCTAATAACGGAATTTCAGACTGTCAATTAATTATAAGCATGGTTTGAATTATTCTACCCCCTCTCAATCAAACACGGTCAAGTTTCGGCAAAAATTAATAAGAATATGGCGCCATTCCAACGTAGCAATTCATGAGAAGCATCACACTTGATTTTTCGCCATTCTGTTGATATTGATTTTTCACACATTTTTGATTTTTAAAACATTTCTCATCCTTATGCGGTGAAATAACTCCCTCCACCCCTTTGAATTATAGGCAGAACCTCCGTAAATTTGGACGAAATTCGAGGTATGTTTTTTTTTTCGATCAATTTTATAAGTTCGTATCAAGTAGGCACGAGTTAAATCATTTTTTCGAACCGAAATGATGTGATGCTTCATTTGGACCCAAAAGAAACACTTTGAGGGAGGAATGGGTTCGATGAAATAGCCAAAAATTCTTGCCTACATACATAATAAGTGGCACCCCAATGTACATTTTAGTTGGGCTCTTAAATGTGTCTTTTGACGGTTTCGGAATTTTCATCACCATTGTACTCCCTGCCCTCTCTCTCCATAACAGCATCGAAACAGTGGTTTCTTAAGCGGGTTTCCTATTTTTCGAGTTTGCTCTTCCCATACATCCTCTCGAAATTGAGCTAGGAAGTTGAAATTTGGTATGTGGATTCAGCGTGTGGTTCTAGAAATATCGCTTTGATGTTATGACTTTTAAGCATCATTGAATTCTTTTACAATTGGGAAAAAAGTAATTTTTCGAGTGACTTTTTTTATTTTTCCCATTTGTTTTTTCCATATCTCTCCTCAAAATTGTGCTACCCACGCGGGGGGAGGGGGAGTTATGAGGGATGGAATATCAAAAAATTTACGAATAACATTGCGAAATTGATGAAAAAGGGAAATAACTCGAGTTCATACCGCGTTTAGGGGCTAATTTTTTCACCACGTACTACCCTCGATATGGGCCCTCCAGGGGTGGGGTAGTCGCCAGGATCCGCGTGTAACACCTTAGGCGTGTATTTTTGACCATCACTTTTTCTATTTTTTTAAGTTGCATTTTAGATGGCTAAAAATACACCCCCGAGATGTTACACGTGGATCCGGGCGACTACCCCACCCCTGGGAGGCTTATATCAAGGGTAGTGAGGGTGAAAAAATTAGTGCCTAAGTGCGGTATAAACTCGAGTTATTTCAGTTTTCATTCATTTTCCACTGTTATTTGTCAATATTTTGGTATTCCACCCCTCATAACTCCCCCAAATGGATTTTAGATGCTGAAATTTTGGTTGTGAGGGTAATTTTGAATGCTTTACATTCTGTAAAAAAACTTTTTCATTTGGCGTGTATCCAAGGATGAACTAGATTATCCTACTACCCTTAGAGTGTTCTAGTTTGACCTTGGCGAATCTGGTTTGTCTTGAGACGAACTAGTATAACATCCTACAGACCTTAGGATGTTCTAACTTGCCCTAGGTGAGACTAGTTTGTCCAAGGATGAACTAGATCACCCTACTACCTTTGGAGTGTTCTAGTTTGGCCTCGGCAAAACTGGTTTGTCCAAGGATGAACTGGATTATTGTACTACCCTTAGAGTGTTCTAGTTTGACCTTGGCGAATCTGGTTTGTCTCAAGGCGAAATAGTATAACATCCTACAGACCTTAGGATGTTCTAGTTTGCCCTAGGTGAGACTAGTTTGTCCAAGGATGAACTA
>FIZR01003632.1:0-16745 GCA_900060175.1 Ferrisia virgata
TTATTAACGTCGTGCGCTATGTAAAACAAACCGAGATCACGGAAAATGATCTCACAATCTCGGAATATGGGTGCATTATACGTATAAAAATGATCTCGGTATGTACGCAAATAACATGTAATATAGATGTACTAACTTAATAAAAAATCGGCGTTTAACGTAATGTTGAACTGTACGCTACTTTCAAACGCTCAAACCACATCACAGACGGAGATAGGGGGGCATTGAGTCGGGCAGGGGGGCAAGGGCAAATGTTTTCGAGAAAATTTAATTAGCGATAGTTGGTACGACTAAACATAATGAAATGTTATTTTTTGTAGGTCAAAAATGTTGTTCAATGCGCTTTTTCGTATCTTTCACTCTGTGGATTTTAGGTAGTGCCAAAAAATCAAGACGTAATCCCGTTTTTTTTTTTTTTTTTTTTTTTTATTAGAAAATGAAGGTGGAGGGCTTAAGCGTCTCCAAAAATGTTGACCTATCTGCGTCTATGAACCACATACATTTTCAAGAGTGGTCGATAGTTCATACGTTGATAATTTTTAGTGACCGCGCTCGTTGGTTGATGCAATCCCTCGTCCAAACGAATCCATCGATAAACTAGTTAAAATCTATCGCAGAAATCAGACGATCGCCTATTTTCGCTAATACGAAGTGACGCGACGACGCTACGTACCACGCTGCGAACAATTTTTTTTCCAACGCAATCTTTTGGTTACCACTGCGCGGTTTTTTTCTCCAACCATTTTCAATGAAGGATAGAAAGGTATCTACTACGTAACTCGTCGTTGTGTGGGAAAACTTTGTTTAACATTAAATAGGAAAATACTGTAAAAAGTGGGTGGAAAGTTTAAATTTGAAAGTTTAACATCGTTCAAAAACTTTTACGAAACAAACTTTGATGTTATAAATAATGCTTTATAAAACACGTTTTAAAAGTTTGAGAAGAGGGATGAAAGAAGAGAGGAAAACGGGGATAGTTTATTATTATAACTGTAATAATTTATCCCGAAAAGTTCAAACTTTATGTAAAGCTACTGCTATTATCTTCCATAATAATGTATTTGTATAAACTTTTTCCTCTTTCATTGATTTTTTACGAGAATTAAATTTCTGATGGGATGTGCATTGAAAAGCATCGAAGCTTTATCGCAGGATTTTATATTTTCCACGATGAAAGCAATAAATATCGAAAACTCGCTTCGTCGTCGTACAAATAATTAATTCCACCGAACAATTTTTACTAAAATTACATTATTAATTCCACTTTCCTTTGCTCCCTTCTTTTTACACTGCTCAACCATCAACCATTACTAGCTCGTAGATACCTATCGAGGGAAATACCCCCAGTGTTACACGCCAAATGAAATGAAAAATTTTTTTACAGCTGTGTAGAGCATTCAAAATTACCCCCACAACCAAAATTTCAGCTTCTAAGATCCATGGGGGGGAGTTATGGGGGTGGAATAGCAAAATATTGACAAATAACAGTGGGAAATTAATGAAAACTGAAATAACTCGAGTTCATACCGCGCTTGGGGGCTAGTTTTTTCACCACGTACTACCCTCGATACGGGTCACCCACGGGTGGGGTGGTCGCTCGCATCCGCGTGTAACATCTCGAGGTGTATTTTTGACCATAATTTTTTTCTATATTTTTAGTTGCATTGTACGGTTTCATTTTGCTTCCTCAAAATACCTAGATATACCCTATACCTTATACGTATTACTTATCTTCTGATACCCGTTTTTATCAGTGCATCTAAACTAGCTAGATCTACGGCCAGTATGGATACATGTGCAGTAATTGTAGTATGTTCTAGCTTCTAGACGATCATCGCATTTTGCGTATAACTCCAATGTAGTTGTAGGTATATGTATTTCAAAGAAGTACTAAATATACTTAAGTACGCACTGCGCACTGGTATCTCTGTCGTGAGTGAAAATACAGGAATGATGTTAACATGCATAAGCGTAGATTGGTCAGAATTTAGACGATGAAGAGGGCTTAACTCAAGTCTGCCGCTTTTTTCTTGTTCCTCAGCTCGCGTAGAGAGCAGGACTTCGATGTATTCGAGCTTAAAATTTGAAAAAAGTATAGCCATAGCGTCATCGGGACAAACGAAGGCAAGACTTTACCAGTACTAAAACGAGGTACGGTAAGTATAAGTATTTACGCTTGTACGTATGGTCAGAAAATGGGCATTAATTAGACGAAAAATTATTTGCGCGCACAATAAATGTAAATATTGTCTTTAAAAATGAACCTCTTCTACATGAAAAATGAGCAATTCACCGCATTTTGCGTTTTCAAAAGTGACATTCCGATGTTTTTTTTTATTTTAATCGTATAAGCTACGAATTATCAAATTTTAACGAAAACATTTGAGAAGTGGAAAACACTGACATACCTAAGCGAGGGGAGCTACAGAGCTATAGCCTACCCCCAGAAAATTTTTCAAAAATCAATTTTGAAGCCTTTTCAAGTGATTTTATTTCAACGCGTAATAAAATTCAGTACAACGCCTTTTTCTGAACCGCTCCTATTTGATATTTCGTAACATTTTCATTTTCGCATGGCTGGGTCTAACGAAACGAGCACGAAAATTTGCGAAATACTAAATGTAAAAGTTCCAAAGATGCGCGTTTAAAGAGGTATTTTTGACCTGCAGAAATTTACATTTCACTGTTTTTTTATTCGTACAAATTATCATTTATCAAATTTTTTTCATAGCATATGAGAGCCTGTAATGAAAAACGAATAGAAGAAAGAATCGGAAGGCTACTTAGTGTAGGAAAATAGTAGACTAGGTATGATATGCACCTACGTAGCGTACAATGTACCTAGGTGTACAGCTGTATACATGTAGGATGTACCTATACGAAGGGAGATGGAAAAGCTTTTTTTTTTTTTTTTTTCAGGGGGGAAAAAACATACCTTTTCTTCGTATGGAAAACGAATTTTCTACTACGATAAAAAATAATAATAAAAAAAATCAGAAAAATTATTTTTATGGAGACGAAAGACGCTCGAAGCGCATGTTTTATATTATCTTCATGTTTTCGATTACAGAGCAACTCATTTTTTGCTCTTTTAAATGTAATTTTTATGGAATGAGAACGGTATAATTTTTTTTAGTATAAATAAACTTTCGCAGCGTTACGCTATTACGTCTGCTTCTGCTTTTCTCATAAAACGATGTTGAAAATTTTTGTTACGCAACAAACGAGTAAGCTCGCGGGCTAATTTATTCTTAATTATTTATTTTTAAATAAAATCCCAAGCCGCCATTACGAACTCGTCAAGAAAACCATCGTAAATTCAAATTTTACCATCATCGCGTACACTCCAACTCGCGTATACCTATCTACTTTATAATTAAAATCTACCTATTAAAATAATAAACATTTCAACGACGCGATGGACCAATTCCACTATTCATTCTTTGAGCACGATGAACGTATCCATCTGTTAGATGCAGACGTACGTAGCACCGAGTTGTTGTACGATTTTATTTTTCATTTCTTTACAATAAGTATTTCAAGTATTCGGTACTCTCGAAGGCCGTCGGTTTATATTTTCATTCGCGCATTTTCCCGAAAACAACGATTAGACCTATCGGTTAAAAAAAAGTAGGCTCGCGTCGTTACTAGTTTCGTCATCGCGAATTCTGATGGCCTGCATCAGAAAAAATATTCGCTGAGGGGGGAAATACAGTAAGTAAGTAAGTCCGATGGATATTGACAAGCATTTGTCGAGAGTAGCGATTATGATTCATGGCGCTTCCTCTCTTTTCTTCGAACCAACTTCAATAAGGGATGTAGAAGTGCAACCTATGGTAACTGCCTCCACATCTTTTCTCTCAAAATTAAACCACTACCCCACTTTTATATAAAATTACTTATTATCGCATTATGATTATTCTTTTTTCTGTTTATTATTTTCATTCGAAATAAATATTAAAATGAAAAAAAAAGTAAATAAGTAAGTAAAGGATACCTTAATAATCGTAATGCTATTTTCGTTGCAAAATAAAGAAAGCTTTACAGTAATTAAGGCAGGTACGGTACTAAAATTGATTTACGTGACCGTAACGTTCTAATTAAAATCTTCTCGTCATGAAAACATCTACGTACATTAAAATTAAACGTTAAATGGCGTTTCACGTGTAACAATGATTTTAATAATTACACACAGGACTAAATCTAGGTACAGGTACCCAACTACCCATATGCTGTACCTACTCACTTACTTACTTATAATGATTTTTTAATCGATTGATATGCTGTGTACAGCGCACCATAGGCGTGTTAAGCTATTTAATGGCCATAGGGTATGCAGCAGCGAAATAGGCTCAAAACACTTGTGCCCCCACCCCCACCACACACACATAGAAATTACTCCAAAATTACTTCCAAAAAACCATCTTAGATTAAATATAATTTTGGAGAGGCTTTAGATCAGTGACATAGATTTCCAGGCTCTTTTGCTGCCGAATGCAGAATTCGGCTACAACCTGAATTAAGCCTAACATATATCTATAGGTGCGAAATACGAACTAATAGTACGAAAGTATTAACTTGAATTTGATTCGACAGTTGAAGTCAAAAATTAGTAAATAATCGAACGGGTTACAATATAGGGCTGCGATGTACTTACTTGGTGGTTAGTAAAAAATAGTTATACGTGTATGGGAAGAAAGCACTGAATTGATAGTTGCATATTTCGGGATATGGAAAAGCGAATATTGGGAGTTCAACTAATGCTAAATTCTCTCCTCTAAAATCGAGATTTTTGTTACAATCTATGTGGATTGATTACGCCAAGTGATGTAAGCAAACTAATAATCGACAACGTTTCGTTAACATTGTTACCAACCCACATTTTTTGCAACAAAAAATCTTGATTTTCAAGGGAGGCGGGGGAGGATGTAACATTACTTGAAAACCCAGTACATTTGTATGGCTATTGACTGTGTTTATGAATAGAGTGCTCAGCATCCATCTCTGGTACCTCTGCATGCGGGGATCAGGTATCTATTTGTTTCTATCTACCTAGCATCTCTGTTCGTAGCCTCGTGCATAGATTTTCTAATTGTTTTTGTTTGCCAACTAATATTACTGTATAGAAATTAGCGCGCCATCCTGAAACACAGTTATCCGCGTAGGAAATTACTCGTTTATTTGCCAGTCTGTGTGATTTATTAGTTGTGAAGGATTGTAATGATTCGCGAATAACTGTAAAACAAATTACAATACAAAATGTGAGAAACGTTTGCGCATGCGCAACTAACTCTTCTCTTCTTACATTTTTCTCACGATTATTATGGTTTTTTTTTTCATTTGTTTGCGTCATATAAACAGCTATCGTTGTCAGCAAGTTTTTTGGGATATTTTGCTTTTTTTGTATTTTAAGTATTTTTTCGAATGTGATACCTCGAGTAAATTTTGACGGATCGATTTGAGCTTCGAAGTCTCGCTGAAGATTTAGCATATTGCCTCAAGTATTGTGAAAGGGAGAGCTTATTGAATTCTGGCGTAATTCTGCGGCCAGGGTGTAACCAGAAAAAAATGACTGGGGAGGCCAAGACATGCAGGGCCAAAATTCGAGTCAGGTGCGAGTCTGCAAAACAAGGGAAAAAATTTGAAAAATTGAAAATATTATAAGCTTTTTCGTTTTTGGCTGAAAAGGCGAGACCGCGACCGAGACCGAATAATTTTCAGTGAAGACCTGGCCTTCGTCGGCCTCTCCGTTGACTATGCCTCTATCTTCTGTGCTGAAAGCTAAACGTTTGAAATTTCGATTCAAGACTCGAAAAAAAAGTCCTCTATTATGGTAGCATAGTTAGTAAGGTTCGAGCAAAACGAGGACGAAAATTTACGAAGTACCAGGTATAAATGGTCCAAAAACGTGCTTTCAAAGGCATTTTTGACCTACAAAAATGACATCTAACCGTGTTGTTTTTTTTTTATAAAAATTGTCACCTATTAAATTTTCTATGGTTAGTATTTAGCTACTTTCGTGTGAATTGAAGCGCGAGTAAAACTGAATATGTAGCTCATAGCTTAGTTATAAAGTACCCATAAATACATATAGGCCTATAAACAGTGACGTAATTCTTTAAAACTTGCAGAATAAAAGTTTCTGATGTTTTTATTCGCTTTTGAAAAAATGTAAAAATTTATAGCTCATTCGATAAACTTTTAAAACAATTGCTTTATTTTCGAAAATAGCATTAGTGGCTTTTAAAAGATAACCTCGATTGGAAGACGAAACAATCAGCTCCTTCATTTTGTTTGTTTTCACAAATCACACAAATAAATTTATATACACATACGCTACATGTACAAAGATAACAAATATTTCTGAGTGGGAGTTCGCTGGCACGAAATTTGCAACGAATTTGCTCTTCTTCATGCTTGTACTCTCATTTGACCAGACGTAAAACTTTTCTTTACTTACTGGTTACAGGTTACAACATAACGATAAGTACATATCTACGAATATCATCTACTTAGTATTAACACTTGTCAATTCTCATCGCTGCTGAACTTGTGTATCTAGCTAGTACCTACCTTGTACCTACTACAGACTACCTTACCACCTTACCTACTACCTAGATAGTTTAGTTGCTGCAGCCTGCGCAATATTTAATTTAATGTATGTAGTACTCAGTTATGTATGTAGTTGCTAGGTTGCTACCTTATTCGCGATGCAGCATGCAAGCCTACCGGCTTCCTACAGTACCTGACTAGTAGCTAACTAGCTAGCACTTAATACCTATCTATAGACTTTGTTATGAAGGAAGTTGACAACGTATTCTCTCATTTAATTATGTGGATGTAAAAAGGTGTATTGTGGGTAAGGTTACCAAGAATCTGGCCTCACCCCCCAAAATTGTAACATTCGCGAATTTTGACCCTTGGGTTATTGATAATTCTATCGCATAAATGTACCCTTAAACCGAGCTCGTGTGCCAACTTTCAGCAATTTCGATCAGTACTAACGATGACGTAACGATATGAACCAAGTCAGCAACTATCGTGTTAATTGACTAAATAGAAATTTCGACTTTTACCTAGTTCAATTTACTGTATTTCGTACGTTACTTTTCAAATTTGCCTTTCAATTAATTTTCAACATTACTCGATTGTTGTTCATCGTTACAGAGGATAACTAGTCAATGTCGATAGTACCTAGTTGCCTAAAATCGTGAAAAACTGGTCTGGCGCGCATTATTGACTTTGCCTGGTTACTTTGCCGATAGCATTGACATACCTACAGTCACACGGTCAACAAATTAAAGTTTCTTTTTAAACTCTTTACATACCTCAAACACCGCAGAAAGAATAGGAAAAAAATATTATTCGTGTCGAATTCAAACGGCCAATATCATTTACTGGCTTTTACGCGAAAATGTCAACTCATCATGGAAAAACTGAAATCTGTTAGTCAAACTAAACCATGTAGATATTTGAAGCACAAAAGAAGGTTTACAATGTGGTAAGAGCGGACCTTATGAACGCTCCTACCATTGGGTTCCAAATGGTCCTACATTAAGGTACGTAGCATACCTATCTGAAATTCTCGCCATTTCATGCTTCTAAAGGAGAAATGAAGTGACATCACGAAATTAGACATTTACTGAAGCCGAGCCACGCTGACTCAGGCACACAGTGAGGCGCCGTACGACGTCATTAAGTAATGACAGACGGGAGTAAAAAAGAAATATAAGTAATCGTGTTCCGATCAAAAACGATATTCAGGCTTTGAGCCTTTTCTTCTTCTTCTATTATAGAAAAACGATTTTGGATTGTCTAAATATGCATGTGTATCTCATTTTTATTGCTCCAGTATGCGCTTGAGCTTGAAAATAAATTCTAAACTTTACCTATGGCTGGCCAATGATCATGCCAATGAACTACTTGAAAATTATTTAGAATGGGTAACATGTACTTCTTCATGCGAGTACGTAGGCTACGTACCTTACATAGCTACTTACGATTAGTTCGGTACCATACATAGTAGGTATGTAGATTTATTGTACTGTAATTATCATCATCATCATCATCATCATCATCATCATTATCATCATCATCACTATATAAGACGTATTCTTGTATTCTTTTCGTTTACCAACAGTATGTAAATCTGGTGGATTTATTATATTATTTTTTCGTAGTAAGTAGTAAGTACATATTTTTATTTGTTATTTTTTCGTACCCGTGTTGCCATCTAACGAAGAAGTTAAATTTTCAATCTAAAAGTTTTATTACGCGTAAATTATTCGACGAGTTGGTATAATCTTTTTCACTTAATTGAGAAATTGAGAACAATTGCACTTGAAGTAATAAAACAATGAATGTATTGTATGGTAATAATGCTGCCTTCATGGCCGTTTTGTTGTTTCTTCCTTTTTGTTTTCACGAATAATACTTACCTACTCTTGAAATACTTACGTTGAAAGTTGTAAAAATTTATGCTGAAAAATGTTGAATAATTTACTCACTCATAATCGGACGCGTACGTTGGAACTTGAAAAATAATCAGTACCTGTACCAACCTATTATTAAAATATTTCAAGTCAGCGATGATGAAAAATGTGCAGAAATAATATTCCGCGATCTACACCGGTAGTATGCAAAAAGGAAATAATTAAAATCGAAACGATTTGATATTAAGCGACAACGAATCAAAAAAGTTGACAGAACATAATTTTATCTTGTTTTAAAATTACGTTACAAAATCATATCATGTACGTAGGTAATAGTTAAATAGCTATAGGTACCTGTTGTCCTGTGAAATACATAACTGAATAGGTTATTTGTATACGCGAAGTTGGGTGATTTGGTTTGAACGGGTTAAGCCCCGAGGATGGCGGATAAAAAAATGGAATCAATATTTACATTTGTAGCATTTGAAAATGTTTTTGTTGTGAAGGAGGAGAAGGGGGGGGGGGTTGGAAGTTTAATTTTTAGTGTGAAATAGAAATGTTTGAATGGCCGATGGAAGCGATGACAAAAATTAAAAAAAAAAAACGGATTTTCAAAGAAAAAAAGGCGCATTTCTCAAAGTTTTAGCTTTAATTTTGTAGGTTTTACGAGAAAAAAGATCAAGGTGACTCATTCAATCATAGATTTGCATTGTGTAATGAGCAGTTTGTGTGTAGTGTGCATGCTGTATGTGCTAGTTAGCCAAGTAGCTATTATACGAAAGTAAGTACCTTGATAAAATAGCAAAAATGAACCACAGGTATCGAAAATACTTTAGTTTTAAATGCGTTTGAGATCCGTATAATACAATAACTTTGTACTAAATTTCTGATGATGAATTTTTTTAATCTGATTTTTCAAGTCATATTGTCAATAAAAACCAGGCTATTACAGTCTATCGAATAACAGTGGGCGGAGGGGTAGGTATACCAACAAAATCTGTTTTAGGGTACTAGAAGATCATTAAGACGTTTATTAACCATGTCAGATATTCATTTATTTTTGTTTATTTTTTGAACATTAAAATCATTTACTCGGCTCAGTATCTACCAAAATCGCTTCAATTCGGTCGATCAACTCAGTTTGGCAGCGGATTAAATATATATGAGCGGAGATGAACTTGGGTCAAACTTCAGGTATATCCCAATTATACGGAGGGGGTGCTGAGATGTCAAAAACGCAAAAATTGTACCTTTTTAAGCAAATTGACCAAAAATCAAAAGTTATATAATATATCCAAAAATAAACCTTCCAAGTCGATTAGAAGGGGAGATATGAGGATTTTCCCTCATTTTTGACCTTGAAAAAGGACTATTCTTCCCTTCTCTCCATCAAATTGAGCTAGGAAGTTAAAATTTGGTGTGCACATGTAGTATGTGCCTTTCAAGGGGGGCAGGGTAGTACGTATTATACCCGATCTTGAACCATATTTATTTTCTTTCGATTTTCAACTGAATCACTTTTTTCAACTATTTTTGGTACCTAACCCAGATTTTATAATAAATTCAACTAAGATTTAATGTCAACATTTATATCAAAAACTGCTCTTACATGAGCAATTGAACTCTGATCTTTTAGGTGGTAATTACTCTTTGAATTTGCAAAATTAATAATAAAAATTAAATGACTTCTTATCAATACTCGCGAAACTGTTCATTCCGCCATGTGTAAACATGGTGCCGTGTGTAATTACTTATTTCTCTTTGATTAACACATAATATTCGCGGAGATGTCATTTCCACCAGTTCGAATTATAAATTTCACTTCTATCAAAAAATTTTCTTTATAAATGGAAGTGTACAAAGATTCTTTCATTGACATAAATGAATTTGATTTTGAAAACATTATTTCTTATGATGAAGTGAAGTTTCATAGCAACTGTATCCCATATTTTAAACATCCAGTTTTAAGATTAAGGTGAAAATATGAAACTGTAATGGATCCACTTTCAGATAGAGTTCAACATTTGCCTGAATTGAAACAAATCAAATATTAACAATTAATGATAAATATTATTGCTCATTTGAGTATTTTATCTAAAATGACAGAAAAAGATGTTGAAGATTTAAATATACCACTTAACGACTTTGAATCTGATGTTGATATTATTTATTTACTTAATGGTGTCTAAATTTTTTTAATGAAATTTATTCTAAATCTTCTTCTATTTCCTCATCAGGTTCTGCTTCTGAATCAGGATCAGAAACAAAATTGTAAGAATCATAAACTCTAGACCTAGGTCCATTTATATTATAGTAATAATTTTCTAATGTATCAGAATCATTACCAGAAACATTGCTCACATAATCAGGGTTAGGAGGTTCATAGGGTTCCCAGTCTAAAAATTGAACTTTATCATTACAGGCTCGTTGTTAAAAAATTGAAAACCAAAATCTTTAATATTTCTAACTACTCTCATAAACTCGTTATATTCTTAAGGATTATTAAAATCGATTAAAATATTTACATTATCATTTTCCATTTTGTACTTATATAGAAAAGAAAAATTGAAAAAATAAGTGATAATATGGTCTAACCAATTTTCAATATTTTTAGTTAAATTTTTTTCTTAATAAATATACAATAAATCAATTATATAATTATTGTATAGAAAAAAATATCTCAGGATTTTCAAGATTAAAGAAAAATGATTTAACTTTAGTAGTTACTAATTACTTAAGGAGGAATTAGAATTAGAGAAGCAAAACAGAGAAACGTTAGGAGAGTTACAAATTAAATTGGTAAGCAATCATTTGATTTGTTTGTTTCTAATGGTAGGTATTTGTTTTTGCATGCTTTCTATATATGTATATATATGTTGTCGAGTGTTACAAAATGCTACAGCTAAATCACTTATCAGTAATACTTTCTTGAAATATGTGCTAATTAAGATATAACTTGAGAATACTTCTTTAAATGTTGCAGAATGTCGCAAATGTACTCCTTAGGAAGGTCGCTTTCAAATTTTCATCGAAACGCACCGCTGTGTGATATAAGCAGCGTTCCCCCGGATCTTAATACTCTAGACTTAAACCTGAATGATCAAACAGTTAAAACATCGTTTGTCTAGCATTATAAACGATGGATAAATATTTTACATCATTCGTGAGATACCTGCATGTAAGGCATTCGAAATTTGGTTCGCCAATTTTTCAATTCATTTGAATTGTTCTCCCGTTATATCGCGGTATATTCTGTCACGTCTCCAATGTAATTCATAATTTTCCTCCTGAAATTATTAATTGGGATGACAAAAACGAAGTCATTCAAGCTTTAATGCAATAGTCCATAAATGATGAATACGAATAGAAGGCTTGTAGGTGTTTATACAGATTACCTCGAACTACCTGAATTCCAGCAGCATGTCGTAGATCACTTCAATCATTTATACTTATAATTTTTTTATTTGTAGATGTTCTTTTAAAGTGTACTTTGTTTTTTGAGTTTTGAATGTATCTTGAGCTCGTTTACATCGTTCCTTTATTTTTTTTTCAATAAAGAGTTTTGTTATCAGTTTGACACGATTTTGTTTTATTGAAAACATGGGTCGACCAATTAGAACAATAAGATCCAAGATTTCATTAGAAATCGATTTTATTTTATTTTTCGACATTTTTGATGAAAATTGATAGAAAAGATGCATTGATTGATGAAAAACTAAGTAAATGAGATGAAAGTCATTAAAAACTCATTCTATAGATTTTGAAGGAAATATTTATTATGTGTTTATCAAAGAGAAAATCAAACATTTTTTGACAAATACATAAGTAAAGTACGTAATGTAGAAACAAGATACGAAGATACGTAATGTTTCAACGTTAATGGCAACTAGAGTAGAGATTCACCGCCACGCTTACCATTGTCAAGAAAATGAAGGCCTCATGCCCCGACATCTCGGGCTACAAATTATACTTTTAATTTCAAATATGGTAATGCATACGTGACCTTGATGTTGAATCGTAATACTCAAATTTCTTGCAATAGAAAATATTATTTGCTTTTCTGCGAGTACTGAAGCATTTCAAACTGCCGCGCTGATTTCCGCTGCGCCGATAATTACAAAGAAATTGAAGACTGATTGGAAGAGAGATCAAACAAATCGCGAGTTCACGAGACTTTTTTCCGTCTTTGTTTTTTGTTCTTTCCTTTCAGTTCGGCATTTTACGTTTCTCTCCGGAACATCCTCCCGCGTCGACTGTAGATTTTTTTAAAATTACGAATAAACAAAAGAAAAGATTGAATAACATTCCGTAGCTTGACGAAACGCGGCAATAATAACTTTGGAGGGTAGGGATAGGGAACACGAAAAACACAAAGAACAAAAAGATAATGTGGCAACACTGCGAGCTCATTCGTGGAGGGGACAAGTTTATCGGGCGAGTTGAGCGACTGAACGCGCCTTGTCCCGCAGTTCGTAACGTTGCAATGGAATCGTTCTTGATGTGGAATAACGTCTTACAATTTCGCGACCAACACGTGTTATCGACAAGCGATTTCGTCAGTTTTTTAAATAATTTTTTGTTTGCGATCGTTCTTTTTCGCTGCTAATTATTGTTGTTATTAATTTATCATTATTAGTATTGTTGTTGGTGGTGTTGTTGCCGTTGTTATTATTATTATTATTATTATTATTGTTAATATTGTTTTCGTTGATGCGTATTATTTTGTTGCCGTTTTGATTTCGCCAAAGAGTCCGGTTGATTGCGGTTTTTTTTTGCGGTTTAATAACTCGTGTCTGTCGTTAATATTTTATTCGCCTCGTATGGTATTTTGTTTCGTTTATTCATTTACACGGTATTTTTGTCGTTACGATTTTTGTTCATCTGGTTTCTGTTTGATTAACGACGTGTTCAGTGACGAAAATTAAGTTCAGTGCTAGTAAAATCTGCTGTGGAATTTGTTTGTCGACAGCAATTCAAACGATCTAAACCACGGTTATTATTAACTACCGTCAGACGAGGCGAAAGATGGAAGCCACTTATTGCATCGGCAGTAGTGATACCGAATTCAGTAGGATGTTCGATCAGTATTTATATAAGGTAGGCCGCATTGTTTCTCGTGATTGATTTTTCAATTTCATGCCATGTGGTGATGTGGCGCAGTATGTTTTAATCTGTGGAAACCGATGTTTACCCTTTTTTGTTCCATCATTTTATCAAGCTGCTGTGTGCCTCATTTATTTCATCTACATTGCTAGAATACTCGCTTGTGTGGAGTAAAAACGCGTATAATTCGGATAATTCGTCACCTTACGTATTCTGACCATCAGTCATCGCCGAAGTACTGTTTCGTAGTGTTACGGTCGTTCATTCTGTGACAAATTCAGGTTGCCACCGAGTCAAAAGGTGTGATTTTTGATGCGCGGTGATGAACGTGAACGTACCTACTTGTAGATTTTTATATCGGTACCTACATTTCATTTTCAAATTTTTTGTGCTTTCATCTCTTCGAATAGTGAATGAAATATAAAATCTACGAACGGATACGAGTGACCAAGTTGTGATAATGACGTAGTATTTATGCTTCGCTTATGACTGTTGAGCCGTAACGTGGAGCTATTTTTAAATATCTTATTGAAATGAACAATAATATTCGATAGTGTGTGTGTATTGGCTGCTAGCGTGTTAGTGGGTATGTAAAAAAGTATTCGTTATTGGTTGCGTTGACTGTTTCGTGTTGTCGGCGATTATATACATCGGTCTTTGACCGAATAGCCACCGGCTCGAAGTTCGCAACATCGTTCATCGTTCGTGATTATTTCAACACGTGCTCGTGGAATTAGTAATGCTCTTGCTCGTACATTTTGTACTGATTATCACTTGATTCCACGTTCAACGTCATTTGTAGCGCTATTGGTTTTAATTTTAGTGTGCGTTGCTACAGTTTTGCAACAGTAGGCAATATTGGTACTCACCATGTGCAGGCGAGGTTCGTGTACCTGAAAGCTTTTATATATCATGCACTCCTCCGTTTCTATGTGACTTGGAATATTTCAGACAATGCCCATTGCTGTAGCCTACTCGAGTTTTGTGAAGAAATTAAAAAGGCACACCTTTGAGACAATATATACGTAGTGATTTTAAATGAAGTCTCGATGAGTTTTTTAATTTTTTGAGCAATGTGAGACTAAGCAGAAATTTGTCCAGCAAATTCAAGAGGATTTCATACCGTGGTAATTTTTTTCGTTATGCCATAAAATTAATTACTGATGCGTGAACAGATGGAACTTACAAAAAACGAGATGATATCGAATTCATTAGTAGATTTGACAATACTGTAACATTTTTTTCGCATAGATCTGGCTAGATGACGCAAAATCAGACACAATTCTGCGTTTTCCGCCTCAGATTCAAGATGTCGTGATCGGCGGGTTTGTTCCAGACTCGTGTGTCAAAGGCTGTGCCGCTCATCCTCTTCCCCCCTGCCGTTACACCGTGGAGATGAAGCTGCCGGTCTTTCAAATCGCTTGTCCTCAGACTCGTACTTGTGCCACCAAGTTCTTTTCAGTACCCTTTTTTACCCTGAGAACAACACCTCGTAGACGAGCCATTAACGAACTGTTACAGTGAACTTGCAGGGTTGCCAGGAGTGAAAAGCAGAATTTAGGCCTATGGTATACGTCTCTCCCTTACTTTTATATGCGTATTACTACAGTTTTGACCGTCCTGGTGCTTTATCGAGTAAACGGACGCTCTATAGTTAGTTTCATTCAACTTGGCACCCGGAAAAAAGTAAACGAGTGCTCATTAGCCAATAAACTATCTAAAAATGTCCGAGTCGAGACATTCTTTTGGCTGATGAGCGTTTGTTTGCGTTTTTCCAAGTGCCAAGTTAAATGAAACGAAGTATAGAAGGCCGTATTGAAGAGTGTGCTGGTAGTTGAGTATGATTGGTGTCGAATTCGAGTGAGTTAATTTAAATGTGTAAAAATGGCATTCAACGTAATAGGCTCGAGGGAATGTTTTAATTTTATGAAAAATTTCAAGGAGAATAAGCGGTTATCGCTTTATTAGCTGGTAATTATATTAAGGCGAACGTGGATTGGGTTCATTCGACTTCGAGTTTAATTGGTCGTTAATGAGTAATGGCGTGTGAGAAGTGTGTGAGTTGTACATGTATCCCAATGAGAAGTTATTCATCGCGTACCGAAGATTTTTATTTGTTTAATACTTCCGTTGGTTGCTTCGCTGTTTTTATATAAGCATATATAAGGCAATAATCACTTTTTACGCGATAAGTTACCCGTCAAGAAATCTTATTGACTATTGAGCATTTGTTTAGGAACAGACTGCAGTATGCGCTATTAGCAAATATGTGCCAGCAGTTCTACGCAGGGTGGTTGGCAAGTACAGCGTAGAACGCATTGTGCCTGTACGTATAAAATACCCAAGACACAAAACCTCGAATGTCACGTGCAATAGCTGTAAATTATTATAAGAAATCCGTAGTAATGTAATCATTTCAACCAATAAGAGGCTAAAAAGTGAATGAAAGGCTGAGAATTTGATCAAAAAACGTTTGAACATTTCAATACAAATAATTAGGCGTGAATTGTCAAATTATCGCATTTATTTACGTATGTACTATACGAGTATACATTCCAATGGTGAGTAATCGAATAGTCGATTCAAGGTAAATATATGCGATTGATTTTTATTCGGACGGATAGTTTCAATTAGTGTTGAAAATGATGATTAAAATGATTTGAGTGAATGAATGAATGAATGAATTATTTATTTGGTCACATTTACATGTGATCGCGCTTACCCTGTGCGCAAATGCACGAGCGGGTCATTGTATTATTATTGCTATCTTCAAAGACAGGACAAAAATAAACTCAAAAAACAAATTGAAAAAATACAATGAAAATTAAAACAAAAATTAAACAGAAGCCTGAGAAGGATTCGGAAATCAAACACGAAATAGAAAAAAATAATAATAATGATATTAAAATGGGTAATTAGAAACACAGGAAAACGTATCCGTCTATGCCGGAAGTATTACGCGGCGCGGCTGCGATAGATTAATTTCGAGATGATTCGCCGTCCGTTACGGTACACCTTTTAATTGTAAAATATAGCTGAAGGCGAAGTAGCAGAAAATCGATATTTTCAGAAATTAAGTTACACGCGGAACGCGATGTCGTTTTAATATCGCTATTAGGTACGACGAATTGAAATCGAGAAAATTTTCAAAACGTTGATTGTGTCTTTTTTTTTTTTTTTTTTTTTTTTTCGTTTCGGGGTTTTGTTTTT
>FIZR01003640.1:0-13788 GCA_900060175.1 Ferrisia virgata
TATTTGAATTTAGTTTAACATGCAAAAATACACAATTTTGTTGAATTTTTACATATGGGGTCTTTAAGACCCCACTGTGCACTAATACCGATATCTTCAAATTCGCACAAAGGGGGCTAGGTATCGAGCTTATTGAACATCGTATGCGATCGATGAAATTACCTTTTTCATTTTATTTTTTCTGGACCACTCTGCTCTTTTCATAGCCGAGCATCAACTCGTCGTAGGTACGTTTTTTCTCTTCGACGCTAATTAGCTTTGTACTAAAAATGTAATGAGTTACCTACCCACCTGCTCGTGCAGTGCGCAACGAAGATGTTTGACTTTTTTTTGTTCTTCTCTTACAATTCTTATGTCGCCTCGTATCGAGTAACTTACACGTCAAAGGTTCGAGGAATTCTTTCAAATCGGCGAATTTCTTCAAATACTGCCTCGCCCTTCCACTCGCACTCTGGCTAGCAGCTGGAGAATAATTAGAGCGTCGCTTCGGAAAACCGCCGTCGTCGCAAGCGCACTCATCTCGCAGTATATTTTAACGAGCAACGCCGCCTTGTTTGGGCAGCTCCAAAAAAAAACCAAAAAAAAAACGGTACAAACGCGCTTAAAAATTTTATTCATTAACAGAAATTAAAAACGAAAGCAAAAAATTATTAAAGATTATGTAACAAGAATGTAATAGGTACTTTCCATAAAAAAAAGTTCCAAATTAGATGGGTAATATAACCATAAGTAAGTTAAAACTATTTAAACACTCGGTGCAAAGGATTTTCTTTTACTTTTGGTCTTGGCCTGTTTTTGTGTATTTTCGTCAATTTCTTCATCGTTTTGCGTGCCTGCCTCTTCGAACATGTTTTCGCACCATTTCTGCGTTTTAGCTTTGCTACGATCTCTGACACGGTGCTGCTTGTCGTTTTATCGAGGCATGTACAACAGGTATTGGTTCTTTTCGACGTTTTTAAAATACTGTTAGAACTAATTAACGGTTCCATGTCAGAGCTGTGGGATTTTGCAGCGAGAATTCTAGCCATAATAATCGTCAACTCTTGATAGGTCTGCTCCTTGTCAGCCAGAAATTCGATCATTTCTTTCAAAGATTTTCGTCCGAAAGATTCAATATCTGTGCAGTTGGTTAAATCCTAATACGAACGTGTTAAATCTCGAAGATCTAGATCAGGACTGCGGGCTATATATGTACATCTTTCAAGGGAAACCAACGATCCGGTATGCTTTTGAATGTCGTTGTCCGAAAATCATCGTTGGTCCGAAAATGCGGGTATCGTTAACAACTGCATTGCTATTTCGCTGATCTGTAACGTAAAGATAATGCTGTTTTCTTCGTCTAGTTTTTGGACCATTTAGTTCAACACCACAAAACTGAACAGTGCCTTCATCGTCAGCCCGATTTTTCAAATTTTTATTCAATGCAGCTACCCAACTACCTGGAAAAACTGCGCTTTTCAAATTATCGAGTTGAATCTGCGATGAGGAAATCGAAGTGATGATGTAAATTTTTTTGCTTACGACTGAAAATGCCCAATATACATAATTTCGTTCCTGCGTCAACAACTTACCATATCCTTCACATTTTTCGGGAGAATCTTTGTTTTTTCGAAAGTGCACAACCAGAGCCAGCCGATATGACAGAACAGCGTTAAAAAGATTTTTCGTAAATTCTGTCTTACGGAATTTCGAAAATTTTTGCAAAAGAAGCGACTTTCACCTTTACTTTAGCCCCAGCATTCTTCAATTCGCGTGTAACGATTGAGCGGCTACGCGACATGATATTGCGTAACCTCGTCTCAACTGTTGTGTGTGTGTGTTTATGTTACATCTAAATTTTTTGTCATATGTAATAGGATCTCATTTTTTTTTGTCATTTCTTTTTTATCATCCAAGCGCTCACCTACTTAAGTAACAATAACATGATTTTTTTTTTTTCAAAATCTTTAAGCAATTGAAAGACAATATTGAAAGATGAAAATTAAAAAAAAAACACATAATACAAGTTCTAATGAACCCTTTTCATTTATTTTCCTTAAATTTTGTCTTTCAACGTGAACTTTTCATTTTTCATCAAAATTTTGAAGAAAAAAAAACACGCAACTTGTCCGTTATTGGATTATAAATTTTTTCTCCCAGTAGTTGATTGGGAGGGGGTGTTAAATAGCCGGATAGGAAAGAAATGTAAAAAAAACATCAATTTTTCGATTTGGGCAGCTCCAAAAAAAGCTTACAATATACTCAAGATGGATGATAGGTGCCGTTGGCCCTGTCCCCAAAATTTTTTTCACGCTGCTCTCTAACAATATTCCGTGACAATTTTCAAAATTTTAGAACTGAATTTTTCAACCCTGCATCCGTCGATAAAGCGCTTTATTGTAATCGAAAGCTTTGTTTGCACGTGAAATTAATTAAAAAGGTGAAGGATTCTTGGAAATATTTTGTATCACAGTAACGTCGTCGCTGTGATACCTTGCCTGGCCACTGTCAGCGTTATCCACAGTCCACATATCCTTTACGACGCACTAAGTATTTGGTAGTAGGTAGTCTAGGTACGTGACACGTGTAACGGCCTTAGTGTATTGGTATTTTTTTATTTTGTTTTGTTGTTGTTGGTGGTGGTGGTGTTTTCGTCGTGTTTGGGTGTGCTCTAATGTAATTTCCGTCGGCAATGAGATAGAAAAATTTCATCATCCGTTGGCCTCGCCGGTTAAAATACACGTAATATACACGTAGTATGATTTTCTATACCGTTCGTTAGTTCGTAGGTAATAGGTATGTATAATAGGCATAGGTAGGCAGCTAGATGCATACCATCACTAAGTGTAAATACATAGTACATTGTGTGGTAAACGAAACGTTAAACGTAGAGACGACGGTGTTGTTTCGGGGTGCACGTGGCATACGCTTCGTTATACTGACGGATACGAGTAGCCGAGTAGACCTATCCTTCCATATATGCGAGTGTACTGTGTAGGTAACTAGGTATTATAAGGTTTGTAGTTTTACGTATGTATATCGCAACTTGAAGCAACAACGTTGGTATCACGTTTAAAAATAAAAAAATAAAATATGTACGTATTAGGCAGGTCTACACAGTCAGTACACACACAACCGATACGTTTGTGTAGTCCATAGCATTTTTATTGGTATGTAAGCGAGTTGACTTGTCTTGCCTTGTCTTCATAGTATCAAGCCCTTTCGCTCAGCTGCCAGTATACATTGTAAATGTAACAATTTTTCTTGTTATGATAAAAAGTTTGAGGTCTTTGCTGAAGTAAAACTAGGTAGAGGGTACTGGGCACTGAGTACGTTTACGTATTCGCCAGCGTTGGTCGGAATTAAATACTCGAACAAATGGTATTTTTACCTCCACTGGAATCCCTGGCTTAGTCTTTCTCGTATGTTCAGAACGAACCGCTTTGTCTTCATAGCTTGTGAGACTTCCTATCGTTCCTGCCATCGCTCTATTGTCCTTTCATAGCACTGCTCTCTTAGTTCACAGCACTGCGCCATAGTTTCCCTCTGAGGCAGCAGTGCATACTCCCTTCGTCAAGAGATTTCCAAATCAATCGGCATACACCCACTGATCGCCTGGAGAGCTTCCACCCGACATTGAGAGTAAACACCCGTCACACTCAGCAAGGCCTGCCGCTGACTTCTCTCTAGCCTGGTGCGGTCCACGGATTCCAGCTTCTTTAACCAGGTTCCTGGCGCATAGCCGACTATAGGGACATATACACTCCGATAAATGGCTACCATCTGCCACGGCTTCAGTCCCCATTCCTGAATTGCGAGTCGCCTGGAGCTTCCTCATCAGGGCATCCACTTCACTAGTAATTAGCCCCGTGTGTTCTAGGGCCTGCCTTTTCGGGTTTGTAACCTGCAGGACACAACCAAGGTACCTCACGTGCTCAAGGTACGATCAGACCAGCCATAACGTAGCCCCTGAGCAGCCTAGCCCCCTTATATTACTAAGAATCATCGGCCAACAGGCTCTATCAAACGTTCCCTTGATATCCATAAATAGGCCTACTTGTTTTGTGTATGGGAAAAAGCTCTGGACATACTTTATAGCTTCTTCAGTGGACTTTCCCATGGTATGGAGTAACCCTCTCTGCCGAGTTGACAGTTATGGGCCCTCTTCAGAGCACAACCTTTGTACCAAGCATCTCTCTAACAGCTTCCCTAGATTATCAAGAAGAAAAATGGGTCGCATGTTAGCTATATCTGTGGCTTCTATTCCTGGATTCTGCAGGGTGGAAATCAGCTTAACTTTCTTCCAAACCTCAGGAAACACTCCTTCAACCTGGCACTGGTCGAAGATCCGTATCAAGTCATCTTTTAGTTGCTTCAGGCTCAGTGCTTTGCCTCTTTTGAGCTGCCTAATTGCGGCCTTTAAATCGGCGATATCAAACCGCTGAGGACCAGGCGGTTGGGTTTGCTTGATGAAATCATGCTTTCACCCAAACCAGTCAATGCGCATCATTGTCAGTAGTCTGATCGTCTACAGGAATCTTATTGTTAACTATCATCTGCATAGTTTCGACAATTCTGTCGGTCATCCGGCTTCCTGATCTGCGCCAAGACCATCTTTCAACGGTCTTCGTACTTGGCGAGATATTTTTATCAAAAATTGATTGAAATACTTTAACCCTTCCCTATCACACGTGTTTCCGTACCCGTTCGTCGCACTTAGTGAAATTCACTAACATCTTATTCTATTCGAAAATGAAAAAATTAATTTTCGCCACATAATTTTGAAGTTATTTCACAACTATTATGACCTCGCTGTTTACAGAATTCTAAAAACTGTGTAATTCGGCTCTCCTCTTGTGGAGTCTAGCGCGCCCTTTTCAAAATAATTTCAAAGTTTTTCAATCGGTTTTTGAAAAAAATATGCGATAATCTTTTTTATTTGAAATTTGACCAGCTACATTTTCTAATTTAACTTTTTTTCTCTATCACGTTTAGCAATGAAGTTGGGCGAAGTTATTGGTAAAAAACCTGTTTTTGGATTGAGGGGGAAGCTCGAGTCTGATTTTGTCTGATGTTGGATGTGTTGTTTAGGGAGTGGACGTAAGAAAGCGCATTTAAAACAGAAGTCCATTTTTTTGATAATTCGAATTATTTTCCGACGTATACTTACAACTCTCAACGTTAACAAAGCTTCGTAATTGTATCGCGCAACATTTCTAAAAACGATGTCAAAAAGCGCAAAGCCGACTCGAGTACATGCGAACAAAATTTCTTAGCCTACGGTGACGATGATGATTCTGTACTTCAACCAAAGACCCCTGTTGTGGCTCATTTAGCTAAACGCGATCGTAAATTCAGCTGTGACGATGTATTCGTACTGCAACCAGATTTGGTCAACGAAATACGTGTTAGAAACTATCAATTGGTCGAAACTCTAACCACAGCTCGTAGAGAAAGCGATAATCTCGTGTATTAATTCAGTTTCATTTATCTATACGCATGTCGTAACGAAACTGATGGCGGCTTGCGGAGCAGTCGAAACTTCTTTTTTCTCATATTTTCACGTTTTTTTCGAGCATAATATTATCAACCGTACGTGTAAGTATTGTAACCGCCACCTTTCGTCCTATGCATGAAAGTACTTAGACTCCAATAAGCGATAAAAGTTTTTTTTTTCGAAGAGGGGCAAGTTTGAGCGAAGAAGAAGAGTCTCGCATCATTGTAATTTGGACCTGACCCGAAAAATTCAAGCTTATGGGTAGTTTATTACTCGACAAGTACGTAGGATGGCTGGCTGGCTGGTTGTCTGAGCGATGAGCACGATAGAAGATTATCTATGCTGGCTGAATGAGGTATTAGTTACTGTCGAGTAATACGCCGGTCGATAACAAACTGAGTAAAAGTATATCACTTTTGAGCGAATTGTCAATGTACCGAGCGCGGACAAAGAGCAACTCGGATTTGTGATGGTAGGTTAGTCAAGCCTAAGCTGAGCACTGAGCGTGAAAACCGAAACATTCGAGTGGGCACTTTATATTTAGTGCGTATTATTAAGTAAGACGTAGGCGTGGGCTCGTGCACTGTTTACACGCGTACATGTAGTAGACTTACAAGGCAGGCGGATAGCCTATTTGGTGGTAGCTAGAGCTACCGAGTTACGAGTACACGAGTATGAGTGTAAGTTTATACTTGTATTTTGACGTCTGGTCGACTTCTTTAAAAGCTGCTGCGCTCGCTCGCTCGCTCACTCGCTAGCTCGCTTTTCGCTTTGGTCATCATCGCTTTGACAACGATCGATTACCATAATAAATGACGGCAAGGCCTACCTCGCTGTGCGAACAACTTTTAAAACAAAACTTTACTAAATTACGCTATCGCTATCGCTAGTGCGCTATCGATACGTCTGTAGCTGTATACGGTATGGTATAAGTACGGCGAGGAGCAACGGACAACACAGGGTTTCGCTTGTTTATTCATCTTTCAAACTAAGTATACGGTATAGTGGATGGTGGATGGTGGATGGTGGATGGTGAACGGCAGAGCGATGGGCAATCGCACGACTACTTATTTGCGTGAGATCGGACCCGAGTTGAACGCGAGCAATTTAATAGCCTAATTGATTTTCGACCTAATTAAGGCTGAGTGTTTGCTTTTAACGTGGTTTTCTGGTGTCTGTTGTTGGCTGACGCTGGCGTACACGTCTACTCGCACTCGTCCACCCATATTCCTAGCGGCTATCTTTTCCTTTGGCATACGAATAGTCTATGTATATTGTACAAGTTATTCTAATGCTGCATCTAACACCTATCATCCTAGGTAGCTACGTACTAAGTGCTAGCTACGCGTATAATGTACGATGTACTAACCTCTCTAACTTTTAAGCTGACTAGGTAGGATACGTAGGCTAAGTACTGAAATTTGTTTTTCAATTCGTATCGTACCAGTATCCGTTATGATTTAGTAAACTAAGTTGGCTTAATAATTTAACGAAATGTTCTCGCGTGAAATGAAGTACGAAACGAACGAGAAAACTTTTACATTCGTGAGTAGAAAATACGAAATCACCTGTCGCCTGTCGATTTAAAAATTTTAGCTCTGGTTTCTTTCGGTACCGTGCCGCTTTGGGAATGCGTATTGCGAATCGCGGATTGCAGATTACGGATTACGGATTATGTAAAAGTTGCCGCTGATAAAATTTCTAAATTGTTTCGCGGGTGAATTGATACGAGTGGATATTACTTATGGCTATGTTTGTCGGAATATGTGGGCCTAGGTATGTAAATATTCGTCGATATTATTACTTACAGTTAGTATACGAGTAGTATACTTGGGACTTACATAGCCAGGTAAACGTAAAAATATGCCGAGTGTGGGCGATGCAGAGCGCTACGTTGCGCGTTTCGTTATTCTTCGTTATTGCTCCGGTGGGTATTGAAAAAGATGTTTTGCTAAAGTTATCGTTTCGCCATCGCCATCGCCATCGTCATTGCGTCGTTTGTCGTTTACCAATATTACACGTCGCATAGCGTCGTCCTGAAAGCCACGTAATTTGAACGCGTTAAATTCCATCCGAGCATTCGCGTCGCTTTTACTCGTTTACCGAGATCAAATTTGAGAATTCGCCTCCTCCCCTTCCCCCCCTCCCCCCCTCAAATGAAACGAACACGGGTCGCCTATTACATCACGAATGAAGGTCAGCACTACTAGAGGTGATCACCTACTACCTAAATATCCAGAAGGACATCAGTACAATGTGCATTTGTACAGTAGGTAGGTAGATAGGTAGTTAGGTAGCTTCATAGCTTCGTATATTTGAAATTTTCTCTATCCTCATCCCTTGCTCATTCCCATCACCCATACGCGTTTCTCGAGTCATCCTAAATAAGAAGATGAAGATGAAAATTCTGAATTTGGTCGATTGTTAGCTTTACTAATCTTTATAGGATTGAGTTGTCGAAGGAATAGCGAATATACCAATATGCCATTCTGCCATTCTTAGCATTCAGTACCAATCTGCCACCGTCGATAGCCGATAGCGGGATTTTTGTTAAAAATCTGGCATCATTTTATGTACGAACGAGAACGAATAAAAGTGCGCGCAATCGACCAATTTGTCGCCCATACAAACAACGTTGTCGGATCGGATTAGCTTTTCTTCGCCAGCACTCCAACTTACCGCGCAAACAATCCACTCTCTCTTTTCCTCTTTCTATTTCTTTCGAATCCAGTCCATGTTATTTTTCTCGTCTCAAAAAGTTTTCTATTTATTTTTCCGTTTCATTTAACTTGACGAGAGTTAAGATAGCTACATCAGCCGTTTTAGTCGTTTCCGCTACGTAAAAATAATAAAACTGACCAACGTTTTTTTTGCCATCTTTTCCCCCTTTCTTTCGTTGTCTGAGGTAGTTTTTTCCCTGTTTTCAAGCCTTGTTCTCTGTCATCTTCGTTGTTGTTGTTGTTTTTGTTTTTTAACGGCGCAAAGCGAGTTTAAAAAAAGCTTCTGTGAAACATACGAGATAAGTTTCTATTTAAGTGCGAAAAATAATTTTTTCGTATTTGACAAATCTAAATTCCAAGTATACAGAGTGTTCTATTTGAATTACAAGCCCCTTTAACCAGTAACTATGTATTATATACGTAAACTACATATGTGTATGTTTGCTTGGCCTCTGAATTCATCATAATCCTTTGCCTGTGAAGCAGCTCTTACCACAGAGTTCATTCGCCCTTTGATGTCAGACCACCTGGTGGGGAATCTTCCTCTACTTCATTTACCAGGGGCTTTACCAAAAAAAATGTTGTTTTCGAGATTCTCAACTTCTGTCTTGGCCACATGTCCAAAATACCCCAGAATGGGTTTCTCGCATAAAACACAGCCTGACTAGCTCCTGTAATTCATTAAAGATTGAAACGTTGGTTAATCGTACCGCCCAGGGTATCCTGAGCATCCCTTGCCAGACTCTCATCTCAAAAGCGTCGATTCTTCTTTTAACATTTGCCTTCAACGTTCATGTTTCCGCAGCATATGGGAAACAGAGAAAAGAAGTGACTGTACAAGTCTCTTCCTTGTCTTTCTGGAGATCTTGCTATTACATGTGACATTACGCAGTTTAGTCATAGCTGATTTGCTCAGAGCGATTTGGCAACATATTTCTACCAACGAGCCTCCACTTGCTTCAATAATGGAGCCTAAATATACGAAAGCGTTCACCTTTTCGTATTCGTTCACAGCTGTAGAAACTGGAAGATGCTGGGCCCAATCCACCACCAGGTTGACGAGCTCCACCATTTTCTCTTCATCCGAAGCAATCAATGTGGTATCATTTGCGTATCACACATTGAAGATTTTTCTTCTTGCAATGGAAATACCACCATTCCAATGTTCTAGAGCGTCGCGAATTATGTGCTCACCATAGATGTTGAATAACTGTGGAGATAATATGCATCCTAGATGCACTCCCTGTTCCGCTTGAAAATCCACAGATTCTTCAACATCAACTCTCACCTCTGTAGAATTGAACTCATATAGGGACTCCACCAAATCTACTATATAAGCAGGGACTCTCATCTCTCTTAAAACTTTGAAGAGTTTCTTCTGATTCACGCAATCAAAGGACAAAGGCTTTGGTGTAATCTATGAACGTTATCACTATAGTTATGTTGAACTCCGTGCACTTTTCGATGATTTGTCGGACATTCATTATCTGTTCCCTTGTGCCTCTTCCTGGCATGAACCTAGCTTGTTCAGGTGAAATTTGCCTGTATAGATACGTCTTGATGTGGTTGTTTAGGATTCGTAACATGACTTTGCTGCTGTGCGGAATTAGAGCGATTGTTTGATAATTACACCATAATCTTGCATCTCCTTTCTGAAGCAAGGGAATCAGTACCAACTTGCACCATTCTGTGGGCCATTTACAACTCTGCCATATCACACTGCAAAGTTGCCATACTGCTTTGATTCCACTTTTACCAAGAGCCTGCCACAATTTAGCTTCAATACCAGCAAAACCAGGTGCTTTACGTTTCTACATCGCATTCACCACTTCCTTTATTTCATCAAGTAGGATGTTTGGCTCATCTTTACCTGCCACTTTCACTATAGGAACCAGTTGATTTACCTCTGATGTTCCAAAGTTTCCCAGCTGTCCAGGATTCCTCTAAAATCTCACACAACTGTGCAGTCATCTGTCTTGATCTCGCGAGTTCTGAGTTTAAAATCTCTAGCGATTTAATGTACTTTATTGTATACTGCATTGGTCGCGTTGTAGTCTTTGTATTCTTGTATTTCATTGCAGGATTGGTTATGGTAGGCTTCTGTGTCTCTACAACAACACCGCTAGACTAATCTGTTCAGTAGCCTATATTCTGTGTTGTCGGCACGCCATTTGGTTTGCCTACACTGCTCTATAATCAACAGGGTGTCTTCCGTTGTCCATGGCTGCTTCTTTTCTGATACGCGTTCTCTTTCCATAATAACTGACTCACGAGCACGAGTAATCTTAGTTTTGATGTCTTCTCACATGGTGTTTGGGTCATTTGTCTCCGAACACGTGATATTTGTCCTTTCAGCCACCTTCAATTCAGCATCGGTGAGAAAAGTTTGTGCTTTTGCCTACTGATGTCTGATTATGTAAGAGTATTAAACAGTGAAGCTTGCCAACACTCCTAACAGTATCATTCAGATGATACTGTTCATTTGTATCATAGAAAGAATGGTAAAAACCATAAATTCAAGAAATCGCCGCTCATTCTTTTTTGGCAAACGTGAGCTAAACAAGTTTTCCAAAATTCAATTTCATGGAACGTGAGCGTGAACGCAAAGCGTTCACTTTTTTCGCGAACTTTGCCATCTTTGGCTACTATCAGTCTTTCCAACTGTGGCATTAAAGTCTTCCAGTACCAGTTTTATGTCGCTTCTTGGTAGTGATGGCAGTGTTTCTTCAGGGACACTGCAGAATTCTTTAATTTCTTTATCTGGTACTGCCCTGGTTGGGGCATATGGTTAGCTGATACTTATGGTGGATGGAGCTGCATCAATCCTGACAACTACCATCCGGTAGATGATGGCCCTTGCATCTAACACCAGGTGTTTGTATCTACCATCTACGATGATTGTCACTCCTGTGTGGCCTCATTTACCAGATCAAAAGACAAAGTTTCTCTCGCCTGATGTAAATTTACCGATGGTATTCCAGTGGGTTTTACTGATTCCTAATACCAGCTTTTCACTTCATTTTTGACTACAGCCAACTTTCTTGTAGTCTTCGTGCCACGTACATTCCACATGCCTATTTTGCTGATCTTCTTCGCAAAATTGAACCAACTAGCGCGAACGACTATTCTTAGTACCCCTACCTCATTAAAAGGCGCCGAAAGTCGGGGCTGTTTAAATTTATCGCATTCGTTATGTGTTTCTTGCGAAAATGACCACTGTGGGTTCGCAAATCCTTCAGCGGTAGCCAGTTTACCCTCTTAGCGTGGAGAAGTCTGAACTGTTTGTTTTGTGAGTGTTGATATGTGAGAAGTGAATAAAAATATTAATAATACGCTACTATAGACTAGGGGGCTGGAAAGGAGTTTTCTGGTTCTTCTTAAGTCGCCTCATACGACAGGCAGAGAGTGCCATGGGAAAATTCCACAAATGTGTACTCGTTTGAATTTTTTTTTCTCGCAATTCTATGCGTCACCATCCATTCATCGATTTTCCTTCAACAATTGTCGTAGCATATGAAAAGATCCGGTTTAGCCCATTGAAAAGAGAGTGTTTCTCATCGTAGCTTATTATTGTTTAGGCGCGTAAACAATTTTCTACGGTTACAGTTTTCGACGGAATTGTCCAGAAACATTGAATACGAACTACCAGCGTTAATTGTAATTGCGAATGAAAAAAATATGCCATTTTGCGTGGTGTTTACTCTAATTCTCCATCTTCAGTAGGTCGGTGGTAATAATTATTTGGAAGCGAAATTTTCCAAAGGTCGTATAATTGATAAAAATGTATTTCATTTCAAAAATTAAACGTCACCCTATAATGAACGTAGGTATGGAATAGCTAGAGCTGTATTTTCACGTTGCTCGCTATCCTAGACGCTGTGCGGTTGCATTTAACCGTTTATTCTATCACATCATCATTACCAGACCTAGTTAGTTAGGTTAGCGCCATCGTAAAAATTCAACTGAACCCCCTCCCCCCTCCCATCCCCACTACTTCAGTTTTTTACTGTATAACTAATGCTACGATCTAGCTGAAGTAACCTTAAATACGTGTGAGAGCGACGTGACGTTACGTGTCGAGGATGCTGTACGATTAAAAAAAAATAATAATAACGAAAGAGAAAGAAGTGTACGCTGGTCGTACCTAGTAAGGCTACGCGTAGACGTACTGCGTAACGTGGATGATACTCGTACAGCAGTACTTGTGTAAATGGTTCACTGGCAATGGTCGAAGAAAAATGGAAATTTATACGACATTTGGAATTAATTTACACAGCGTGTAGCGTGGCATGGCATGGCATGGCATGGCACGGCATGGTATGGTGGTATGGCAGCTGTAAATCACGGCGAGAACGAAGCTTTTTAGCGTCGCGTCGGTAGGTAGGGCGAAATCTGCAGATGGTGGAGCGGGCCACAGCGTTCGCGTCGTGGTCACTGGTCAGCGTATACTTACGTTAGGCCTACTGCACACTACGTAGCACGTAAGCTGTTTTACGTGCTGTTAGTATGCGTGTTTCTGTTTACGGTGCGTATTGTAGACGTACGTACTACGTAGGTGGTCATTTATCAATACGCTCGCTTTTGTTTTGCGACTCGTGCCCGTGCCCTTGTCTTTCTTTATACTTTTCAGTCGGCGTTCGGCTTGTGGCCGCCTGTCCTGGCCATGCTTTGTACATACGCTTACTTACACATTTTTCAGCCGCGTAATACGTACCAGTGGCAGGTAATTTTAGATGCACATTGGCACACCTCCGTACGGGGGTATTTGTTTTATTTTCACATACGCGTATTAAATTATTGCATTATATACATATACAGATGCACCGTACATTTTGCGGACCGCTACATTCTAAGACTTTTTCAAGCCCGGTCTTAAAAATGTGTATATATAATTTTTTTTTTCACTTTTTGAGTATTTTTTGAGTCCAAAATCGAGGCAACCTTTGAGGGGTAAATATTTCTCAAATTTTGGAAAACTACATTTGGTGTACTTTTTCCAACCCACTACATTCCACGCTCTTTACGCAGCCCATCTGTATAAATGACTAACACTACAACAACTATTCGCAACCCACTGTTTCACCAAAAAATTGTTTGAAAAAAGTTTTTAATGATGGAAAAAAATTCTTTAACAAAAACAAAAATCTCATACCTCAAGCACCCCTGAAAATCATACGTGAGGGATAATATTGAAAAAATGTACCCAATAACGTCCTACATCCTAAACAACAGTGTTAAAAAATTAAAGAAAATTCAACATATCAGTGCGTACGCGAATAGTTTATTGCCACGTACAGCGCGTGGGAACAATTGAGTATGTAGTCGGAGTTCACTCATTGTTAAAATTTAAGAGCGCTGAGATTCCATCATTATCCGTTTAAGGCCCAATAAACAAAAATTGTAATTCTGGTTTATTTCAAAATGTATTCCACAAAATTTAATTTTTTTGAAAATATTGGCCTGAAAAGGAGTAAATATTGCAAAAAAAACGGCAAAAACACCTTTTTTTGTAACTTTTATTTTTTTTAAACATGTTGCACCCCCCTTCGGAGTCTGAAAAAATTATATGCCATACCTAAGGGTAAAACAACT
>FIZR01003642.1:0-15618 GCA_900060175.1 Ferrisia virgata
CCAAAACGTATTTTGATGGTATAACCCCCCCCCCCCCCAACAACCGTTGTTCGATGCACTGTAATAGCCTGGTTTTCATTGACAATTATGACATGAAAAAATCAGCCTAAAAAGTAAAATAAAACGAAGCATTTTCAACGAGTTTGGTTTTAGTAAACCTAGAATCTAACTTGAATAATTTCCAAATTTTCAGCATTCCAATTCTAAACCAGTGGATAGAGCTTTGGTAGAATGGAAAGAGGTACAGAATTACAAACATTTCAAAACACCTACCTTTGACTGCAAATATTATTTCATTTCTCGTAAAAAATCTACTTTTAACGACGTTAGGTATGTAATTCGACCTTGATTCGAATTCCCAGCTTATTAAAAATAACAAGCCAAAAAAAAAACGTTATATTTCGCTTTGAACGTACAAATCTGTGTATGAAATTTTCCATATTTTACAAAATTTTAAACCATTGTTACAATAGTTATATCGAATAATGTTTTCAACAAATTTGAAATTTTACTGTTTCCTACGCATTTTACCAAACTTCAAGCGGTTCTTTACCGTTTTAAATAATTTTTAACATTCGTACAGCAGCGAATGTCGACAGTTTTAATTATGATATTTGAACAAGTTTTTTGAAATTTATAACAATATTTCATTTCGATGGCATTTAAATGAATTTCAACATTGCTTCATTTTCATAACACCCTCAATTTACGATTCCATAATTTTAACAAAATTTAAATAAATTTTATAAAATTTCTAGTCGTTTTTTTGCAATTTTTGCAAGTTTTGAAGTATGTAGGTACAGGTAGGTACCCAGGTACCTGATCTACAAGATAATGAAAGCGAAAGTTGTTTTTTGATTTTTTTTTTTAAATTACGATTCTTTATTAATTCAAGTCGTGAATTTCAAAATTAAAATTGATATAGTATGGTGAAGAAAATTTTTGAATTTTTTTTCCCAATTGTTGAACTTGAAAGTACAATTCAACTAGGTACCTGAACCAAACCTACCAACGTTGAACAAAACTAAACGTTAAGTGTGTTTTAAAATGGTGCTTGTAAAAATTTATGCAAAATGTTTTTTAAAATGGCATGAACATAATTAAAAATAATGATTTTTTTTTATGAAAATATCATGAAAATTATTTCAAATAGATTTCTGACGTAAAACTAGAGAAAATAAAATAAAATTTTAGGTCATGGATACAGGAATAGAAGAACGAGCGAATTTTGATTCTCGAACGTACTTGTTTTCGCTCTCACGAATCAAAATTTTGATTTTTGTTGGTTTTATTTTCATTTAGAATTTGTAAGATTTGTTCTCATTTTGTTTTTTTTTTTTTGTTCACGGTTTTTTAAATATTGTTTTCTTTTTCTGTTTTTGTTCTTTACTTGATTTTGTTCGGTTTTCTGTTTTCCTAATTGATAAAAATGACAGTAAAATTTCGAAAAAAATCCTTAAAATTTTCTCAATTTATAACGAATTGAAAAATGCTTGCTGAAATTCAGAAAAAAAGGAAATGAAAAAAACAGAAATTAGTTGTTCTCGGTCTTCTTCTTCTTCTTCAAAAATGGTCAAATTCTTCTCGCTTTTGTTCTCGTTCTTCAATTACTCAACTTTGGTGTTTTTTATTGTTCTGTTGTCTAAAATCGCACGTTCTTTTCGTTTTTAGTTCTTGGCTCCTGTTGTTCTTTCATCTCTGCATGGATATGTTATGCTAAAAAAGCTTTAAAAATTTAAATAATTCATCATTGAATTACCTCTTTGTTGTAAGATTGTAAAAATATTCCAAACAGTTGCTGAATTAATTAGAATACGTGATCAGTGCTCTTCACATCCATTAATCAGGAGTTGAAAAAAGAAAATTCTAAGATTTCGGCTAAATTCCGATACAGAGTCTGTTCTTAAGATACTCATACTATTGTATCTCTTCTTTTAAAATTTAGAATTGCACAAGTTTAAATATTTTAACAAGAAATTATCGAGTCCGCGTTTATATTGGAAAATTAAACTACGAAATCAATATTCAGGATTTCCAAGTTACAACTTTTTTTTAATTTTTTTTTTTTTTTTCGTCTTTCCAGCTCCTTCCTTCCTTAATAATGCCGTGTTCTACTGTTCAGTTTGTTTTTATAGATTTTTCTTTTTGTTTTATCTTCTTAAAAAACAAATTTTATTATTCAATTCCAATTTTAATTGATCAAAATAATTTTCTATTTTCAAAAAAATAAATCATGAAAAAACAATTTCAATTTTTAATTAAAATGTAGAAAATTAAAATTTTTAACACTAAACGCTTTTTTGTTTTCAAATTTTCAGTCTTAATAATTTAATAAAAGTTTTAAATCATAAAATTTTGAATAAATAAATGAATAATTTCGATTTTGGATAAAATTCTCAAACACTGAACATGTAAAAAAATTTTTCAATTTTTAATCAATTCAAAATTTAATTTCAAATGAAAATTTTTCAATTTTTTATTTAAAATTCAATTTTATAAGCCTGGACTTTTTTTTCAACAAATATTTTCGAAAGAAAATGGCTCTTGAAGAAATGAACAATTACCCTGACCTTCACCCTTCAAAGTTTTACAAAAAAAATTGAAAAATGACAAAAGGCCAGCAAAATAAATCTTTTCCCCTGTTCCTAAAAGGTCAATATTGTTCGTTCCGTTACCGTTATTACAGCCCAGTAATTTGATAGTTTATTGTTATTTAATTGAAATTAAGTTGCCAACACTAAATTTCGACGCAAAATTCCCCATTTTCAACATTGAAATGGTGCATTTTTCAAAAACAAACCTCCACTTTTTGATCTTTTGTAACTTATTGGGAAATTTTGAGTAAAAATCACTTCAAGTGGTAACACTGACGCAAAAACATAACGCGAAAACGTAGAAGTAGAGCGATATCAATTGAGAAATGCTTCCAAAAAATTTTACCTAGCAAAATAAAAAACATACAATCATCTTTGATTACAATTTTTTTATCAAAAGCGTATGATTGGCAAAACTGATTCAATTTTTATCAATATTTCAACTTGAAATCATTGAATCAAACTTACTCTTCTCTTCACTGCATTTTGATATTTAATTTCATCATTGACTGGTAAAATAAAAATCATTTGATCAGAAATGATACATCAAAAATATCAAACAGTGTTACCAATCTTGAATTTTAACGCTAATATCCCATTTTGAACACTGAAATGTAATATTTTGATAAAAATTCAAACTTGAAAGACAACAATTTGACACAGTACATCAGGCTAAAAAACGAAAAACCAACGCGAATAAAACCGAGGATGCAATGGTGCTGAAAAATCTAAGCCTCCAAATGCACTTCTAAAACCTCTTATTGAAAAATCTGTCGTCCAAAATCCCCTCCCCCGCTGCAATTTTATTTGTGGAGTATTGGACGAAGAACGAATTCGAAAAACAGCTAAAATCACCCAAAAATCCGCTATTCAGGAACTATACAAATTAAAGTGGAAATTTGTGAAAAGCATATTTCTACACGTCCAATTTCAGCTTCCCAGCTCAGTAGAGGCGCTATTATTTTATTTCAAAAAGAGAGAAAACCTTCACATGATACTCTAATAGGATGATTTTTGGATATGTTCTACAACTTTCGATTCTCTATCGATGAGAAAATCAGGCAAAAAAAGAAAATATCTCATTTCCCCTACATCTATGCACGATGTCTCGTTTATGTTACATTCTTTATTATGAAACGAAACTTGGAATTGAATTTTTTACACTAATTTTTGGTTTATAACCTTTTTTCTGTTACAGGTTCAGCGTTCACCAAAGCAAAACCTAAACACGGTTTGTTAACTGTGACTAGGCTGGCAGCGTTGAGACTTTTTCTATTGCCATTCTATTATCAGTGGTGGATTTGTCAGACATCCAGTCGTATATTTATCGCATTATTGATATTGTATTCGGTGCAACTATTCAACACATTTTTATATTTTTCTGCCTGGTTCCCATTGGACTCGGCGTTTAATACATTAGATGTACGTATAAAAAAGACGATATTAAGTATAATATATAAGTATTGACATATACATACTGGTACCTACATGTATTTTTGTCGGTCGCGAGCTTTATTGATTTTCTATGCATAACTCGTCTATTGGTCTATAGCGTATGTGCTGCGTATAAATGTAGGTACATGTAGGTACCTCTCTATCTATCTATACCTATACGTACCTATGCTAAGATTCGCATGTAATGGTACGTATAGACGATAGATATACAACTGTACGGCGCGCCGCACTGCATAAAAGCTCTTTCATGCTTCGTTCTGATATATGTATAAAAGAAACACATCAACACACGCAAACACGCTCAGCCGGCTCAGAGAAACAACAAGGGTTAAGGTAGAGGACGAAAATTTTTGGCAACGGGTTATTATTCGAGCTAAAGAAAAAGCGCGTTGACCGCGAAAATATTCTCAAGGATGGTATTTCGATCGACGAGCTCGAATGTATTTTAGAATTTCAAAGGTTGCGTCTTGCGCACCGCCAATAAAACGTAGGTAAAAATAATACTTATAATTGAAAAAAAAAAAAATGAAATAAAAAATACATTCAAACGGATATGAAATATTTTGACCACTAAGTAGTTCCTGGTCTGAAACGTGTGAAAGTAGTTGATAATGTACGACATTTATACACACACATACATGTGACGTAGACTCGTATTTTCTTACTACTTGTGCTTATCAGCGCAACAACAAGTGAGTAAATAAATTAGCAAATTGTAATCATTGTATAGGAAATTCCGATCGGTCTCGTCGTCGCTTTGGCGCAATATGGCCGAATTTCGTATTTTTTTGGCGACGTTATTCGAATAAATGAATTTTCGAAATGGAGAAATTGGGTTAAATAAATACCACATACCGTAAGCGTAATCACGTTGCCAATTTTTTAGTTCTTCGATTTCAATATACTCGATCGAAGGCCCTTGTTTATGCATATTATTTTACAAAATGATCGCGTGTGTCATTTTGAACGAAAATAACCTTGACGTTATAATTGATGGAAAAATTTTTCGTGTTGTTATGCTATAAATTTATACGTACAAGTTATCGGTGTATTCTCATTGACGATATCTGATTATACGAATTTTTTGTTTTGTTTCCTTATTTGTTGATACAGAATATCCCTCCGAGTGAAGTATTAGTACCGTTTGCGATGATGTTAGTTTTAAGTATTATTCATTCTCAAATCGTATCTACTCATTCGGCCAATGGTAGAGCTAAAAAGCAAGAAATGCCCAGTAATAATTATAGCAGACGTACGAAGAGAATGAGACGAAGAAACGCTTCTATAACGAAAATTAAAAGTAAGTCGAACAACGGTACAATGGAAGAAGCCTTTTTTTTTATTTTGTTCGTACACCTCGTCTACATACATATCTGGCTGCGATAACGACGACGAGCGAAATGTCAAGAAGTGTTGAAAAAAAAAGAAAAAGATAAAAGAAAATATACAACGTGAATATTTTATTATTTGCATACGATTTCAATGGTAAAATTGAAGGTACCTACAGACCTATCAAAGTACAGGTATAAACTATTCGAGATCTAAAACCGTATACTTTTCCATACCGAGTACTTGACCTTTTTCACGCTTTTGTTTCGCAAATTTATACAGAGGTGTGTTTTGTATACGTAACGTACTGTAGATGGGAATTTAAACGGCATTCTAGATTAAAAGTATTAAAGTCTGCGATGCTTAAAATGTGGGTTAGATAAGATAAATAATATATCTACGTGATAGATATACATACGTTTCAATTTAAATCTTTAAAAGGTGGGTTTTTTCGTTTTCGTTTTTTATGTTTGAATGTAAGTAAGTAAGTAAGTATTCATCTAACAAATAAGCATATTCATAATATGTATTTTGTATGTTACAATTTTTTAGATTTGGAATCGAAAGTGATTCAAGAAAGTGAAAGTTGCGGCACCCTTGATAGTAAATTCACCAAGAGAGCTCGAGTTAAAACGTAAGTAGAAGTACATTACATACACTATCGTGAAATGTTATTTCTTTGAATCAATTAATAATGGTGTGAAAATGTTTGGTGTAAATGAGTAGATCTATTAAAATATATGTTATTCTCGTTTGACTCACTTCGAATTGTTGAAGATGAAAAAAAAAAAACATTATTAAGCGACTCTAACCGATCTTCCATTCCCCTTCTACTCCACTCCAAATTGATACCACGTACCTTACATTTCCAATTACTATTAAAAATTAATGATAGTGTCTTTACTTGATAATCGTTTCTCAGAATTAAATTCTGACAAATACTGCGAATTGAAGCAAATAATGAAACGTGATAACGATTTTGAAAAATATTAGATAAACGATGCTTCTTTGCTCTCGTATTGTTTGGTATGTAATGTAGTTTCGTACTCGTGTTAGTTGAATTCGCTTATTTATAATCCGTTTTATTCAACTCGTCACTTTCAAAAAAATAAACATATGTTCATTAGCCAATAAGATGCTTGAAAATAACTGAATTAAGATATTCTATATTGGCTAATTAGCATTTGTTTACTTTTTTCCTTGTGACAAGTTGAATGAAACTAGACTATCAATATATGTATAATGTACGTACTTATTGGTCGATATGTATTTCACGTGAAATAGTACATTATTCGAAGAGGGAGATAAATGCCTGTTTGTACCCCCGAGCGACCGGCGAAAAGTGCATAAAGTAACGTTTTATCACCCGAGTTGTTACAAAAATACCATTATACAAACGATTTCCTAAAATTTATCCAAATTGATGTATGAATAAATTATTGATTTGGCTGTTTGATCGTTTCGCATTTCAAACTAGTTTAATATGTTTGCAGATGATAAAACTTTTTCGATATTTTAAATTGTAAAATGAGTGTCATTCATCGATATTAGGTTTATTTTACTCCCTGCATCTGTCTGTTGAATGATAAGGAAGGGCAAGGGTTTGAACGCTAGTGTGAGTTTTTGGTAGAAGTACAGCCAAGTTGGTTATGTGCTTGTGGCTGTGAAGTAAAAATTTATGAATAAGTCAAACTTCTGTGAAAAGGAACACTTTTACATTAAAAAGTTTGTTCAAGCGCTTGCAAAACTTTGGATTTTCTAATTAGCCTGATTTTCTTTATCACCTTGTCAATATGAAAACCAAGCTATTACAGTCTATCTGAGTGTATCGACCTACGGTGGATGAGGTGGAAATATCAACAAAATTCGTTTTGGCGTTCTAGAAAACCATTGCGACCATTTTTGGTCGTGTTCGATATTTATTTTTATTTTTTCCCCCAAACATTAAAAGCTTCATTGCATCCCATCATAATCCACAATCCCTAAAATGTGGTTTTTTGGCCCGTTTCTTCTCCTCAGCACTAAAATCATTTACTCTGCTCGATACCGACTAAAATTGCTCCAATCTAGCTATAGACGCAATATTGTTTTCTGCGTGAAGATAAATATTCAATAGATTGAGATATTTCACATGATTGACCGAAAATAACAATTATTAAATTTGTTATAACTCGAAAATTTTGGCATCAATTCTTTTTAACAAATTTACGACACGTTGCTCATTCTCATATGTGTAGAGTCACCTTTTTAATTTTAGAAAATAAAACAATTGAAAATCTAAAGTTTTGCGAGCACTTGAACGAACTAAGAGTTTTCATTTAGACTCCTATCCATTTTTTAAAACTTCACGTATTTTCTTTCCCCCTCCCCCCTCCAATCATCATTATCATTTCAGTCTTCTTTTTTAGTTACATTTTAAAGTCGTAATTTTTCTCCGATTTTGACATTTACATGCATAAATTATAATGTATTCTTTTCACATGGTTATTCCTGATCTGATATGCTTTCCAAATTTCTGCATATTTATGAATATAATTTCAATTAAAATTCTTGATCTTACGATGATACTAATTATGAATTTGACAAATTGTTTACAATCAGAGGCAAAACATTTACTGAAAATTTCAGTTTTGATAAACGATATTAGTAATACTTTACGTACCATAAGAATTTTCTAGACGTGATGTGATTTTCTAGTAAAATGTGAGATTGTTTATTTTATTTCTTGCTTATTGTACTTACACTTTCATTTGTAAAAATCTAAGCTTACAATTTTTTGGTAAACATTTCTGTTACTATTTACGAAATAATTTAAACGAACAAAAACACGAGTGAATTTCAAACCTTACATTACTCAATGGTTTAACACGACTGATTTTGAAACTTTCTCCGTTCCTTATCAACGACTGTACTTATTAAAAGATTTTACGCTGTGTAAAAAAATCATTAATCGCGCCGAAAAACACGAGTAAAGTTGTATTAAAACAAACGAAAGAATTCCCTAAAGCATCAACTGAGCCGATCATATGTATAATTAATGGTACACATACACGCTTATATATTTCGTTTGTATGATAATCATATCGTTGTTACCTCGTACGACATTTTCCCGACGATATATCAGATAAGAAAGAACAGAAAAAAAATCTATAATCGGCGCTAATTGGCTGGCGTATTAATTACATACGGAATTCTCTAATCGTAATGTAATTTTTGGTGGGTGAAGACGGGTTACAGTCGTCATCGAACGATTTATACGTATTACTTATAATTGTACTTACGTATGTATGGAAAATGTATGTATGTAATGATGGTACGATATATTTATACAAGTAGAAGTAGGGTCTATACTGCGAATAGTAGCTTAACAATATGTAAAAGTGACGAACACGAACCACGACGTTAATATCGAAGGCCACAATCGCGATACGTCGATGTGTTATAAATAGTCGAAAATTATTTGTAATTAGTTGTACTAACTTATTACAATATTGTTTAACTTTTGTTGTATCCTTTATTTTATTTGTACGTTTAGTTCAACCGACGATAATGGACGAACTCATAGGAGATGTGTCGTCTGGGATACTACTCCGATAAAGAATAAGCCGAAGACGAGGAGTTATAAAGATCACGAAGACAGCGGAACTGCGTCACTCGATAGCAATTGCAGTATGCAGATTTCTAAGCTACGAGCGTCTTTGAATGAAATCGAACAAATTGGCGGAATGTAAGTAATCGTTGGTAAAACATTTTACACTGGTAGACAAAGAAAGGAGAAGAGATTCCTTAATGAATAAAATTCGTATTTCAGCGATAGAATGCAAATGCCCGAAGACGAAGCACCTCAGACGCCAACTACGCTGGACGATGATGGTTTTGAAAGCTTGGACGGAAATGGTTCCTGCGATAGTAATAAAGAAGAACAAGATATTAGTTTTACCGCCGAAGAATACGAGACTGCGGTGAAAAATAGTCCCGTTCACGATTCCACTGATAACGGTCTAGTCATTGTTAAAAGCTGCCCTAAATATAAACAAGATATTAGCTTAAGTACGTGTTGTAAAAACGGCGGAGTTACTTGCGCCAAACATGATAAACAGATTGTCGACGAGTGCGTTAGAATCACCTTAAACGATGATAACACTGTCAGCAATAATCGTAATTGTTCCTTTGAAAGTAACTGCGTTCCTGTTTGCGCCGCTAAAATATGCGATGAATTTGGTAAGTATGAAGCGAATACGGAATACGGTTTAGAGGGTGTGTTTAGTGAATGTAATTTTTTTTTCATTTTGTTTTACCTGATAACGTAAAATGTACAAGTGTGTACATAAGTACGTACGTAGACGTACATCGTGTACGTTTTAATTATGTATTTGAATAAAAATCAACGCATCGTTTACGTTAAGACTGATGATATATTTTGATAAAAGTTGACGTAGTTTTAATCATCAGATTAGCTCATGAAAAGGAATACCGACATTATTTTTATTTTACCAGAAGTTGTCTTTTAAAATTAATAAATTTTTCCATTATTTTCAGGCGCAAGAAATGATGTTAAAATACAAGATAATATCGAAGATGATAGTGATACCGATGGTAGTATTTCAGAACCAGTTTCTGAAGATTTAATGCTTAATAAAAAAGTAAACCAGAATTCATAATTTAACCCTCAACGTAATGTATTAATTTTTGTGTTTACCCTGTATTGTTTTTTCCCCTATTATTCAGCGTTTATTAACTCGACGTCGAGGATCGCAGCAAAACCTTAGCGTAAATATTAAAAACTTAGCCGAAAGTTCCTTCAATTCATCGGGTGACGACAGCGAAGACGACGGTGCAACGTTATCATCTCCCGGTAGTTCGTGTCCCATATTCACCGAGGGCACAACCAGCGCCGGCGAATGGGTCGGAGTTACTACAAATAGCGAAGAATGTAGTTATTCTTCGGAAATCGACGGTTCTGATAATCAGATCGCGGTAACCAGTGATAATAACGATCATCCTTTCGCTTGGGAAATGGAAATGGTACGTTGAGTCTTCAGGTTCGATGATCAGTTTGTTTGATGAATTAAAGTTAAATTTAAACCATTTTCTTTATTACGTTACAGATGCCAAACGTCATACTTAGCCCGAGTTGTGCACCTGTTGGCAAAGGTATGTCATAATTTATTTAACCCTTACACAAGATCTCATTCGAAAGTAAATATAGCCCGGTCAAAGGTCAAACTCGAAGGTGATGGCATTGTCATGGCTTATGCGCGATTTAGTTCTGTAAGAGAAAAGATGAAAATTGTTTTTTGGAAATATTCGCCGACCAATAACATTTTGTTTTTTTCTTCGGTACTGTGCAAATGAAGTAAAAGACGTGCCCTCCCAACATGGGCGAATATTTCCTCTAAAGAAACGATTTCTTTGTGTATTTTTTTATAGGTGTGTAGGCCTAAGTGTGTGGGTACTAAAAACCACTGTTATGTGTGTTCGAAAATTAATTATTTCACAAAAACCATTGCCAATTTATGAAGCTCTTAAGCGCAGGCAGGGTTTTCAATGCGAACGTGAGTCTTGATCATTTTTCATCTCAATTTTCTTTTTCTTTTTTTTTTTGTTCATGTTTCTTATATTTTTTATTCTATTTTCAATTACAACCGAGTGTGTTGGTCGCAATTCATTGCCTTCTGGTAAGTGATGTAGTAACCGAAATATTTAAATACAACAAGGTACACGTTTATCATGTTGTTTTTATTTCTTTTTTTTTCTATGAAGTTGAATCGTTATGTGTTAAAATTTGAGTAGGTATGTCAAAAATTATCACCTTTTTATTCGTATCGTTTTTCAGTGTTTATCGTTCCTTGTCTTTATATTCTTTCACTATCTAAATTCTGTATCACGATTTATTTCCGGTTGTCTCGTATTTTTGATTTTTTATCCATTTACATTCAGCATACACAATGATGACGTCATCAGAGTTTAATACTAATACCAAATGCTACGCTATTATAAAACTTTCGCATCGTTAACATTATTACAATATTATAAATATATTAATAATAATTACTAATTCAAAAATTATTCGTATTTTATTCAGAAATTTTTTTTTTTAAATGTCACTCGTTTTGAATTCTGTCCTACTAAATACATACAGTACCTACGTTGATTCAACTTGCTTCCAATTTTGACTTCAAAAATATTTTCCAAGTGTACTTTCGGCTACTATAAAATCAAGATAAATGCAACCGATTGCGACCTACACACCGCATATAAAGGACAAAATACTCTTTTTATATATCAGAAAAAAAACCTATAAAAACCTTTCAACTTCGTTTATAGTCGGGGTGTACGGTTTAAAATCTTTTCAAATTTTCTGTTTCGTACTCAAAGCAATTTTCTATTATTTTTCAGTAAGTTGTACGATGTGGGAAAAGAAAGACGTTAAGAAAGCCAATCTGTCGGTACTAGATATCAGTTCAGCCATTATCGCCAGAGTAGAAGCGATGCCAGAAAATGTAGATTATTTCTACATCGGTAAGTGCTCGTAACTTACCTTGGCGATTCAAGCGAACAAATCAAAGTACGTCAGAAAATACTTATCTCGAATACATTTCAGGTGTTGTTATGTCAATCGCATTAGCAATGATACCGTCAATAAGCCGATTAGCGGATTCGTTGTACGATAGTGGAAGCAAAGGTACGTCGTATTTTGGCATGGCCTCCGGTAGATCGGATACAAAACTTATGATCGAACCGTATTGCCCGATACGCAACCCAAATACTCATAAATTTTATAATTTTGCCATCGCCCTTTGCTATACCGCCTTCGGATCCACCTTAAGGTATTTACAAATGCAATTAAGCGTATTGAAGGTTTATTTATACAAACAAAAAAAATATGCTCAAGTACAATTTTTCTTCTTTTACAGAGAAAACATTATTATATTTTTGGCCATGTTTGAACGTTTCTGCTTGGCAGCTATATTCTTTTTCTTATTGACGGTAGCGGAACGTACGTTCAAGCAAAGATTCCTATATGCCAAGTTCTTCTCGCATTTAACTTCGTTCAGAAGAGCTAAGAAATCCGAATTACCTCATTTTAGGTTAAATAAAGTCAGAAATATTAAAAGCTGGTTGTCCGTTAGATCGTACTTGAAGGTAAAATATGAAAAAACATTACTAGTCTCAGTTATCGAAAAAGTTGTATTTTTTTAATACTCTTGTTTTACTATTTCCAATTAATTGTTACAGAAACGAGGACCTCAAAGATCAGTTGATGTAATTGTTTCGACAGCGTTTTTGATTACTGTGATTTTATTGTCTTTCCTTAGCGTAGAACTTTTAAAAGTAAGTAGTTTCTTTTCCTCGTCCTATTATTATTGTACGTATACTTACCTACATAACACGTTCGTATGGGGTAGTTTTTGACATGGATACCGAGTAGTCTTTTTAATTATAATCTCACCTAATACGAAATGAAAATTTTTTGTTGCATAAAAGCTGGGTTAGTGACATGGAATATTGTAAACATTGACTGGTTAAATTTCTGACAGTGTTTTTTTTGTTTAAATATTTTTCATATATTTTACACGTTTCTTTTTAATTCGTAATAAGTAATTCATTTCAAAGTTTAATTTGTTCGTTTTCTTTTTGAATTTTTCATTTTATCAATCGTTTTTGAAATCAGTTTCATGCACAACATGTTACCAACCTAACTTTTTGCAACCAAAATTCTCATTTTATATATGTAGAGGGAGATTATCATTAATAGACCGCCCGATATGTCTTAGGATGGGGGAGGGGTCATTTTTTTGAAGTGTAACGTTTTCAACTTAAACTATTGACTATATAAAATTAGCATAGATCGTGCGTGGTGATAAAAATCTAGCTCCAATATCTGAGCAATTTTCTAAGGAACAGAGTTTTATTGAATCCTTTGATTGGCTTAAGTTGCAGTTACTGTAGAGTAGCAAGAACGTAAAGGATGATCGGTGTAGAATTTTAACCAATCACATGATTCTTTACACCTCCGTTCAACTACTGAGTATAGTACTCTGAATAGGTTAACGTGGTCTATGTTAATTCTGTATGGTCCAAGGTTTTTCATCTCGCCAATGTTGCCAATCACTGTAATGTTTGCGTAAAATTTCCCAGATAATTCCGAAGAATGGAAATTTATTTTTAAAAACTTAATATTTCAGTGTTGAAAATGGGAATTTAGCGTTAAAATTCCGGGTTGAGAACAATACTTCAGATTTTTGATGATGGTATTGTTTTTAATTTCACATTTTAGATCAAAAACACTTGATGGAAGATGATTGTGTATTTGATATTACTTTTTGATTTGTAATTTTTGACTAAAACCTGCGATGAAAGATGATTACGAATGATTTTTGCACTTTATATTGAAATGCCCAGGTTGAGTAAATGTGTAAAGAAAATGTTGAGTTGGTGGTGTATATTTTTCATGAAATGTTGAGTGTGAAATAATTCATGATGTTAGTTTTTGATTTTGGATAAAAGAGTAATGAATGATTTCTGCACTTTATGTTAATATGTTCAAATTGAGTAAATGTGAAATGATATTGATGAGTAGGTGGCGATGAAGTGACATTTGATCAAAAACGTACACCACCTACTCACCAATTTCTTTTCACATTTATTCAACTTGAACATGTTAACATAAAAAGCAAAAATTATCCATTACTCTTTTATCCGAAATTAAAAACTATCACCACAACGTTTTCAGCGTGATAAATTCATAATCTAGAATTTTTCCCCAATAGGGAAAAGTGCCTAAATTTTTTTTTTTTTAATTTTTATTTCAACAAGACAAATGACTGGAGGCTCTGACTTTATTGTTTTACCGATCTAAAGCTAAGGTAGATTTAATATTCCAATGTTTAATATACAACTACATTAGGTATCTAATCTATGCAAGTAGATTCGTAGGTAGGACGTTCGGTTTGCAGGTGTGTGTAGGAATAATTAGATACATAAGTAAATTGATAAGCACATGAGACATAAATAGGAAATCTATTGCCACAAGGAATGATAACAGTTGTAGTTCATTATGTTATTTTTACGTATTCATCATTTCCCCCTTGTCCACTAATTTTCCATATCTTCGTTACGAATGAAATTCATTATCAAAATTCACGGTCTATACGCATGTACTTGCCTAATATTTTGAAAAGAAAGATTTCCTATTCATTGGTTTATTATTCTATGTATTTAGGATTCAGAATACAACGTCGAAGCGGTCGGATGGTGCATCGTTATTGGTTTCTTCATGCTACGATTTATGACGCTGGGAACAAAAATCAACCGAAAGTATCGTAATTTATCAACCATCATCACAGAACAAGTAAACATTATTTACTGCCCTTCCCTCATTACCCTTTTGAATACCACTCTAGAACATCGTCTAATCTGCATGTACTTCTAATTATAGATTAATTTATACTTACAAATCGAACAAAAGCCTAATAAAAAGGAAGAACTGATGGTCGCAAATAGCGTTCTAAAATTAGCCGCCGATTTACTCAAGGTAAAGTAGAAAACATTACACAAGATGTCACATGCCGAAAATCTCACGATTCTCGGTTTAGACGAAATATACGCTACGTGCACATCTGACGATTTAAATTGATTTCGACGCGTTTCATTTCACAGGAACTTGAAAGCCCGTTCAAGATATCAGGCCTGTCAGCGAATCCTTATTTGTACACGGTCACAAAAGTAGTCATGCTTTCGGCATTGTCTGGTATTCTATCGGAATTATTAGGATTTAAATTGAAATTGCACAAAATCAAGATTAAGTAACGTACTCGAGGAAACGCTTGTCAGCATCAAGATTGGCATTCTATGAGGAAGCATTCTTGAATACGCGTGTACTTACGTAAATTAAAAACGTCGTTTGAAGAATAGCCCCTTATCTCTTAATATTCTCTCTTCGTATGCGTTAAGAGAATTTTTATCTTGATACAATAATATTCGTTGATGGGGATTGAGCTCTTTTTTTTTTTATTATTATGTGGAAGAGGTTTATTGGCGACCTGTAGTGAACCTCGTTTTTGCGACAATATTAGAAATTTATGGACGTTTTAGTTAATTACATGGAATACCTGCATTTTACATGTGCCATTTTATCTCTTCATTTTATTTTCACTTATTAACGAATTATCTAGTTGAAGAACTACTTCTTTCTTTTTTTTTTTTTTTTTTTTTCGTTCTTTTTCTCTCATTTTTT
>FIZR01003642.1:15723-73982 GCA_900060175.1 Ferrisia virgata
TTTTACGTGTTTTTTTTTTTTTTTTTTTTTTTTTTTTTTACCAAACTAGGACTTAGAAAATAATTATGATTTCCATTTTTTTTAACCCTTATTAGAAGCGTACTTATTTATAATTTATATCGATAATTTTTTTCGTTCGTGTGCGTGTTTTTTTTTGTCTTTGATAGATATCGACACCGGAGTCGTATTTTCCATTAATTTAGACATGTTGAGGTAGGGTAGTCGATTTGAGATTTTTATTTAATGACTGGATTCATTTATAAGTGTACCTACTTAAAAGTGAAAAGTGAAGTTGATTTTTCAATTTTTGTACTTGTATTTTAGCCGAATTATTACATACACAGCTGAAATTACTTTTGCTGATTAATGATTTTCGATTTGTACAGGATCTATAGATCGATGAAAATGGGAAAGGAGTGGGGAATGAAATCTTTCAATTGTTTTTGATCAATAAGTTTTAAATTTTGTAAGTTCTAGTTACGAAATTTCTGCTATTAGTTTTGTAAAAGTATGTTGTTAAAAGATGGTACTGCATCAGACACATTATGTTGCCTTGCTTAAACTAATTTTTCAGAATTTATAAATCAGCAATTATTTCGCTGTAAATTCGATTGAATATCGGAGTATTAATAAGTAACGGTGATTGCAGATCAACGAATTTTCAAGCCCCGGAAGTATTATACCTTATAAAATCGACAACCCTACTTAAAACATGATTTTCATGTAATTTTTTTTTTTCGTTTCTTAAGTTATAATGGTAATCTTTAAAAATGTATTTCTATGTGCAATTTTCTGTGATAATTGTACTGTGTTGATTTATTTTATTTGTTAGTCATTGTTTGAATTTTTAAAAGATCGATGATTTACTTTTTTTTTGTTGAATTATTGATTATTTCTTGTCTAGAAAAACGAAGATTCTGAACGTGTTTTATTATCTCGGTAGTTACCAATTCGGGTACATGTTGGCGCAAAGAATTTACTATTTTATTGATAAGAAGCTGTGAATTTATTTGGAATGATTTCGAAGTTTTTTTTAAATAATTTTGTTCGATGTATATTCATGTTTGTGAAATGTGCGATATAAATACAAACTTTATTGAAAATTAGATATCCGTATTATATTTTGTAATACCTACCAATACGGATGGTCTCTGAAGGCGTAAGAAGCATAATAATGAAATGGAGTCGGGCAGTACATTATAGCAAACCGGCGTTGAAAATAATTCTCAAACACGAATGATATGTGAAAATATTATTATTATATAATGGAATGTTTAAGGCTAAAAATATAAAGCTGGTACAGGTCACACAAACACACACGAAAAAAATCTTTTTTGAGTAAGTTATATAAAATACATAATTATAATGATTGTAAGTTTATATCTCGTAATTTCTGAATTTGCTTATAACTTCACTGGCCGGCTGTCGTTCCCATTTAAAACCGCTCTTTGGTTTGCAATACACGTTGGCTCCTCCTTCAGAAGCTCGACGCGAAACAGTTGGAGCCTCTAAAAGGTGACTAGAATTTTCTTTGTTTTCGGGTAACATACGATCTTTGGTATTCAATTTGGCCCAGTGCATCGACTGAAAGAAAAAAATTGCGTGTTCACTTTAACGGAAGTAATTCGTCATAAAGTAGCATTAAATTAATGGCACGTAAAAAACTAATCTAAGGCGCGGTCCAAAAATCTATAGGTAAGTAACCATTTCGGTTATAGTGGTGGAATTTTGAACGAATTAAGGACTCACTTGATGTACGTGGTCTTTCATATCCTTCCAATTTTTGTAACTGATGGATATACCACTGTTACGCCATTTATCGTAATTCTTACGCTGTTCAGGATCGCAAAGTGTTTCTTTGGCTTCCTATTTTTAAAATGATTTTAATTAATACAAAAATCTAATACATCAAAAAGGTCTTGAAAGAGAGGAAACCTACGTTCAGTTTTTGAAACTGTAATTCAGCATCTTTTTTGCCTTCGTTTTTATCCGGATGGAACTGCAAGGCGCGGATTTTGTATTCGGCGTTGATTTGCTCCACCTGAGAAAAATGATTGATTATGAAAACTGTATAGCGGAATGAAAAATTGTTAGTGAAGCTTATATCTGCTCAAAAAAAAAAAAGGGAGGGAAAAGGTTCTCTGAAAAATTCATTTCGGACGACAGGATTTCGTATTATTTTAGAAATAGGCTAAAAAGAATGATTGGTTGCGGATGGAATTAGTTTTTGTCGAAAAGAAATTTACATCAGAATTTCGAATAGCTTTGTATTTTATTACTTTTTTTCATTTTCCTTTTGTACCGAAATAGACAAATGACTTCAAGTTAAAGTGGCATATTTTTATCCTCAAAAACAATTTAGGATGTTACTCAAATGTCCTTTGTAGACATTTTCGAGGTCACGTTCGATACGAATATTTTATAAAGTTAGGTATATTGAAATGTGACGTGATAAAATATCATTTTTTGGGAAAATACAATTACTATCTCGTTTTGTATAAAATGTATTGCTAACGTTTGAAAATTTCATTTTAGGTGTAACTGAATTTGAAAAGAAGTTAAAAGGGATACAATCAAGAATAAGAATAGTTGGTCGAAAAAATATATAGATATAAAAAACATATTGTGCGAACTTTGACAGCTAAAATTAATGTAAAGCCATTTAGGTAGGTACATCACATTTTACTTCAAAAGCATTATTTTTCCAAAAGCTCCGCAATCTCGAATTTTATTGTTTTCAAATTGAAAAGATATTTATTGCTGGGAACACGATAAAAAGATAAAAAGATGACTGGTGACCTTGAAAATTTTTCGTTGTCAAAACAATACTTTAGTTCAGTTATATTTCATTAAAGACTATGAGTGGGAGCTGTAAACTATAATATATATATATCTATGTAAGGTTCATCTCAAATGATTGTTTCAGCTATATTCAAGTAACCATTAGTGAATAAAGGAAAATTCCTCCCTGAATAAACTGAATGTGGCTTTTAATATATTTTTAAGTACGTAGTTCGATGGTCTTTAATCAAAAAGAGTATCTTCTCTCAAAACCCCTATCATTGACAAAATACAAATTTGAACCTAAGTTTAAATGCCAAGTCAACATTTTTACCTATTCTTCAGTCAGAATCATCTATTAACACAAGATGTAAAAGATTTCAACTAATGAATGAGCTGGAATGTTTTCTCTTTCTCAGCAAAATTTTATCAAATACCTATGTACTATATGTACTACAAATTTTAACCTCAATGAAAAAAATTGTTATTAGATGGTTAATTAGAGTTGTTTTTGATCTATAATGCTACCAGTTTTCTTCCAATATCATATTATCGAAAGCTGACCATAGGGTTACATCTGCGTTAACATAAACGATCACGATTTGAATAGCTAAACATATACGTGACTTAAAAAGCGATTTATTATAGTGTAAAAAAAACTTTGAGCAAAAGAAAACGGGTACAAAGTTCAATTTTTGTACATAAATAGTTATTTGGATTAAAACATGAGATTAAACTTAAAATAAAAACACTAAGAAAACGTGTATAGGAACAAACAAAAGAACTTTTATCATGACATAAATTTTGATTAACATTAAAATCTAGTCAACGAATACACAAAACATAAAAATGTATAAGTAAACACTATAAACTAAGATCATTGTTGAACAATATTTTTAAAAATCTAAATGTTAAGAAAAACCTAGAGAAAATTGTATGAATTGAATTCACAATTTTTTAAATCAAATTTTGCTTGAATTTATAATTTTTATCGTCAAATGGTAATGCACCTATCCGACCAATCGCACCCAAAGATCATAATTCGTTTCGCAGTGTTGCAACAAAAAATGACTAGATTAAAATTTAATTTCGCAATATCATTCTAGTTTCGTGCAGTAATTATGGTGTTTATAAGTAAAAACAGATTTAAAAAAACGAAACTATTAATAATGCAAGAAAAAAACGTTTCGAAAATATGTTTTTTGAGGAAATGAAAAATGGAAAATAAATACTAAAATTCGAGAGAAAGTTAGAAATGTTTTAGAATTTCAAAATGACGAAGAATCACATTGGCTTTCCTGTCATTGGTTCCCGCAAACAGAACGTGTTATGTTGTTTATGTGTGAGTGTGATCATATGATAAAGATAACTGAAGTTATGAACTTCTGAAATTTTGAAAGTTCGTTCATTATTTTTATGGTTGAATATTATCATTATATAACTCGTTGAAAAGTAATTGCTAAAAAATTTCGGAAAATTATACGGACAGATACGTTCACTCAAAGTTATTGGTCGTTTAAAAATTTACATCCATCTGTACAACGATTATTATGGAAACAGGTACGTTCATACATATACATGATTTTGTAGTCACTAAAAGTAATTGAATCAAACTGCAATAGCTACGATTTTATTCGTTTCTGAGTTATGCATAGTCTTAATGTACCATCACTAATTCTTTGAATATGATTGATCTCCGCTGCTGCATGATGCGGTTCTGGTTACTCTACTGTACATTCTACATTCACTGATTACAAAACCTTGGTAAACTAGATTCGCACAATATCACCATCATCATTCGTGTTATTTTTTCTATCGTAACTGCCCAAATTTTTTACAATACCAGGGGGTACTGGATATTTTTACTTCATTAAGGATAATATTATTATTTGGATCATTTGTGAAAAGTATAAATTATTTTTTTTTACTTACCGTTGAAGATTCATCGCATCCCAAAATGGCATAATAATCCTCTTGTTCTTTATTATAACTCAAAATACTATCAACCGATGTAGTCATTATGAATTTAATTCACAAATACGAGTGGTAATCGCACTGATAACGGTGAAGAGAAGCGCACGTAAAAAATGACGAAACGGTAGTGAGTTTCTGTGTATTATGTAACGTTAGCGACCAGTTGATACGCTTATTATTCTCGTTGCTCTTGTACGAGGATCTCCGTAACTTCGTCTCGCTCCGGCACCTGTCCTTGATGAAAATTCCCGGATTGCTACTACCTCTCTTCGGTTTTCTTAGCGTATGAAACATATTAAAATCATGTGTGGTATTAGAACTAGGTTTGTATGCGTATCTCTTCTGGGTACTGTAAACTATATTAAAAGTATATCTCATGGACATTGATCATTGATAAAATAATCATTACTATAATTTTATGTTCGAATTGATAATTGTGTTATTGAGAAATATTAATCTTCTACTTTCGCGCATCTTTGTTTTTATTTGATTTACAGATTGTATATAGAAGCTGAAACCTAAGCACTACGACATTTTTCGCAGTTTCAGTAAAGGTGATTTTTCAAAGGTCTGAAAAGGTATCTCCGCCCAGTTGTTTATTTGCGTCATTTTGAAAAGCCCTGGATGCTGCGCACAAATCACTGAACGTTGGCGGCAGCGATTCCAGAATTCGATATAAATTCGTTGTAGTCGTCGTATTTAAAAAAAATTTTTCAACGGTGCACGTTTCATGTTAACAAGTTAGTAAATATTGTAGCTGTCAACGCTAAAGCTATTGATCGATTGACCTTGGTAGCCGCCACTGCTTTTCAAATTGCAATTCGCCGTATACCCTTAATCAGGTGACTTTTTTTCTATTTTCAGGATGTCCGGGCCCGTTACCGAAGACATAGTTAGTAATTTAATCAAAACTAACCTGGAGCATTTAAAAACATTCACTGAACTGTTGAACGCTGAGTTCACCGAAGAAGGACATGGTTAGTTAATGGACAGCTCATTATAATAAAAATCTGCTCTAAAATTTGTAATGAACGAGGTTTTTGAAAAAAAAAATCGTTCTTAATGAGTTCGTGTGATTCTGCGAGTATTCTACCCCTTTCCTCCAGCTCCCTTGAAAAACCGAAAGAACCATTCAACCAACGATGAGCTATTGCTCATTTGGATAGTAATGTCATTATTGAAAACACAATTACGTGTTTTTCTTCCTTGAAAAATCGCGATATTGCGAAATACTAGTTTGAAAGAGTTTTCTTTGGAAGAAGACTGCTAAGGGAATCAAATTTATGAAATAAAACTTTTAGCATTATTTCGAAAAATGGAAAGCTTCGTATAATATTTATATGAAATTGACTGATGATATTTTTTCCTCGTTTGCAAGTACAATATACTTTTTAATAAAATTTACTTATCAATGTTTTCGAGAGATTGAGTGAAATTTATCGAGAAAAAAATTCTTTCAGCGGCTATGAATAACTTTTACCTACGTAAATATGTTTAGCGTTTTTTTTCCACAAATAGTTCAAAAAAAAGGATTGGAAATATCACGAAAAATGAGGCTTACTGTGCGAAAATAAAAAGTGATCACATTTTTTTTATCGTGAAAGAATAAAATTGCTTTGCTTTTAAGTAATTGAAAATCGTTCTATCGGAAGAAAAATACTAAAAAACTCATCCTTTTTTATCTATATTTCTAACACAACCACTAAAATTATTCGAGTAGAAATCATCTTTTCTGAGCGATTTAATTATTTATGTTTATTTTTTCAAATTGAGATCGTTATTACCTTTAAAAATTTTGACTAGCAGAACCGTGCAATTTGTAAATTCTTATCCAATTTTTCTTTTGCTAATAAATTTTACAATAAAGTGAAATAAAACCTATTTTTTCTGCAATATTCGTGGAAATAATTTTTGTTCTAACATGTTGAAAAGTTGAAACACATAAATTAGGAAAAGAAGTTATCAATTAATATGATATTTTTCTAATATCTTTGATTATCAATTTCAGTACCGTTCCATAATAATAATTAATATTTTTTTTTTTTAAAGACGAAAGTAACCGCGAAAAATTCAAAGAAGATGTGTCTAGAGTGTTGGATAAATTCGGCTCGGCTGAAGAAAATTTTCGAAGAACACTTTCTGCTTTATCCGCTACAAAGAACGAATTGATTCACGCTGCTAATGTGGAAGTAACGGAAGAATGTAATCCTCAACAATTGATGAGAGAGGTTGACGAAATAATTAATATATTCGAAGGAAAATCGAAATCAAGTACAATTCGTGCGATTGGCAGTAAGTTGGCCTTTAATGATCAAATCATAATTTTATGTAATTTTTCAGAGGAAACCGAACCTGCATTCGAAGAATTCGACGAGAATCGAATTGTTGGTCAATTGGAAAAAGTAGAAGACGTTTTAAACGAATTTAATCCGTTGAAATTCCGCGATGAAGATGACGCTGATGATGATGATGAGGATTCAAATGAGCTCGAAGAGCAAAGAATGACTCGAATTTTAGAACAGTTTCAGAAGAAACATATGAAGGAACATGAAAAAAGTATGGTAGCCGATGACGACAATGAAAATGCGATGGAAGTAGATAATGCCGATGATGATGGTAGTACGACCGAAGATGAAGAAGAACAACCATCATGCTCGCGTACCACTCAAAGACCGAGTACTTCTAACGTTGGAGCTAAAAAGGATATGGATGATAAATTAAAAAAAATGTGGAAAAATTATCAGCAACAGATATCGAATGTTGAATTGAAACCGCTGAAAGAAGTAAATATACTTAAATGCAGTACATCCTTTTTTCTGGACGTCATTCACCAATTTATTATCTTTTCCAGATTTGCGATAAAAAATTATCCGACACTGAAGACATACCCTTTGAGCAACTCACTCATTACTCCAAATTTAGCAGATCAATTATGGAACTATTTTCGTTAGGTAAATCATCGTCAAATTAGAAAATTCGGATAACAAACAGATGTATCTGACTTTCAACAAACACGTTTGTATTTTTTTCAGAGGCCATCGTCGTATGTGGTGAAAGACAAAACTACATCGATCCTTTCTCGAAAGTTGCTATTCAACATCCCATTCGTAACAAGAAATGTGGTCATGTTTACGAAAAGGATTCCGTTTATAATATGATTAAGCGTAAAAAAGATATGGGGTATGTATGCTGTATACCTCCAAACTGACCATAAGGTACATACATTTTCGTTTATGATTCAACGATTAATTTTTCTTTAAATTAGGTGTCCGAATGTAGGATGTGCAGAACGATTTACGGAGCACGATTTAGAAGAGGATGAAGACCTAACGCAAAAAGTTACTCAAAGCTTAAATCAAAAACACGATTCTCAACAGTCGACTAGTGCCAATGTGAGTAACGCTGAGTACTTGGATGATACTGACACCGAATACGATTAATCAAGTTCCAATTCATTTTTGTTTAAATTGACTGTTTTATCTATACGTTTGTTTCTAGGATTAAGTTATTTTTCTATGTTTGTTTGTTAAATTTTGTTAAACCATAATTTTAAAATGTACTCACTTATGAGCGCATCATAATTCTCTCTGAGCTCCCGTTACTTGATTATTGTGAAGGATGATCTTGGTGCTCATTATGAATCAGTGTGATTATTTTTATAAAATTACAAAAATAAGCTAGTGAAACAAATATTACTTTCTTTTACTATCATTTTTTACATTTTTGAAATAAAATTTCTTATTTGTCTTTTTGTATTTAAGTTACGTCCTTGGTTTTATCTCAGTTCTGTCAAATTTTCGAATTGACTACATTGCCTATTCCTTGAAAGCGTTCTTGATTTTCTAAAACGGCAAATTTTTGTTGTGAAAATGTAGACGAATAGTAGTGCGAAATTTTTAGGAATTTTCTTCCTATTTGTGCAAGAATATTTGAGGAGTTGAGAATTAAAACTCAGATTTGACAAGTGGGTAGATGTTCGGTAAAATGCATATTAAAATCCAAATTCCATTCTTTATAATTTCGGATTCCTGTAGGGATTTCTAATGTTCTAATACGTTCACAAATAGCAATAAAATTTTTTCACAAAGTGAATTTTGATTCTCAGTTTTCATGTCCAGTGTATGGGCAAAAGTGAGTTTTGAGGATTAACAGATTTTCAAGAAATTAATAATGACGAATTAAAAGAAATGGTGGTGAGGAAAATAGATATGAACTAAAATCGATCACTGTAATTATAAACAAAGCATTTATATTAATTGAATAAACGGTTAATCAAACTTAAAATATACAGGATATTGAAAGATAAAAAATCATGTGAAAAAATTTCAAAATGATACACCACGTGGCTATCAATATCGATTTTTATTAATTTCTTGCAGTAAACAATAATTCCTCCAAATAAGATGAAAGTAAAACTTTTAGATCTCGACTTGAATATAAAAATTTTTCCAGAACTTCGAAATTTTTAAATCTTACATGCATTTTGAAATATTTATTCGTATTTACTATGTTGAAATTTTATATAGTCATTTTTCTATTCGGTGTTTACAATTACTCTTGAAAATTTCACATTTTGACGGTAATTGTAAACTCTACAACAGGTGTTGTGCGTGTTTATTTTGAACTTTTGTAGCAAATATTTAGTCTTGATTCGAAGTTACTTTCCTTTATTGTTGTTTATTTCACATCTAAAATGACAAAACTGTGATTTTCATCAGCAAATTTGTTTTTCATAATTATGAAATTTCTAATGTTTACTGTTTCGGTGGTTCCTGAAATGATCAAATTTCAATTTTTTTTTACTCATTTGCTTTTCAAAATGATAAAATTTTAATTTTTACCAGTTTATTTCTTCCTTTGCATATGATTACGATTATCTAGGCTTTGCCGGGTACCTAACTGTAAACAACTAAACACTTCATAATTAGGATTCGGTACATGCAAAATTGTTTTCTAATACATGAATCGATACCTTAAACTGTACAGTTTCTGTTGGTATACTTGACTTTTCAAAACAAAATTGATTTTGATGTCTTTTTGACCAGAAACACCAGGAAAAAATGAAAATACAAGAAGCGTTTACAATCAGCCTGATCGACCTTATATTACATTATAAACCTTAAATATTCCATCTGAATGTATGAAAAAAACTCATTTCAATTTTTTTAATCAAATGTGAGTTTTGATTCTTAGCTCCACATTTATGCATTAAAAGATAAAGTGGAGGATAACGTTAATAAATCTTACCAACTAATGCTATTCTAGTCATTTGTAATTAGATTCAAATTCAATTGATTATTGAATTTAAATTCGACAATTGTATTTGTCTTGAGGTTTACTCTGTAAGATAATCAGGTTGCATTTATTTCAGTGCCATAGGGGGATGCTGACAAAATGCCAGTGGATTCAGGATTAACGCTAACAGCCTACGACAATGGTTGAAAAAAGTAGCATACATTTTTTAAACTTTTAATTATCAATGAATAGGTGATCCTAATTCGTAGGTTTAGTTTAATGCAATTGAAGTCTTCTATTCTTTATAGGTACGATTAAAGTATCTTAACAAGTCATTTTCCATATTGATGAAATTTTCCCAGAGGATGCCCAGCCATCTTCACTACGGGCCTGGTTCGCTTTATTTTATATATACTATACATGAAGTAAAGTGAATACAGCATTGAACTTTCATAAATTGTAAAATAAGTACTTACCGACCAATCATCCGAAATGGATGATTACGAATTTAAGGCTTTTTATACATTCAGTTCGAAAATTCATTCATTACTTTTTCATGAGCCCAACAATGTAATAAATTTTCGTCGAAGTATTAGCCTTAACTAGAGAAGTAATCTTGATACATTGAACAGAAACTACGAAACAATTAAAAAAACACATTGGACGAATAAAATGTATTATACAAATAACAATAATAGAACAAGTTTAAAATAAAAATTAATAATTAACTCGATAGATTCTAACACATGCACGTTATGTGGTTTAAATGCTATAATCTTAGATGATAACAACTCTATAAGATGCACTCGTTCATCAAGAACGTATGAACCAATAACACTACACACATAGTTAAAATGCAAAGGAAAATAAGAAAGAAAGAACGAACAAAAAAAAAGTCACCTCGAGATTTTTTTCAACTCGTGGCAAACGATAGGTATTTTTTCACATTGGTGAAAAAAATACACGAACAAATAAATACAATAAATAAAATCAATTCATCACTAAGACGGGGACGTTTCTAAAAAACATCATTCGTTTTATTTTCTATTAGAAAATAAAAACAATCCCTTTTCCCACCTCCCCTCCGCCCCCTCAATAAATACAATGATTGCTTTGTACAAATAAAAACAAAATACATGAAATTATAAAATACAAGATATAAAACAAATAATAAATAATACACGTCGTATAAAACATGTTGAAACAATATGCAAAATTACTTCTAAAATAGTTTTAGCAACGTGTAAAATCACTTTAGCACGAGCTAAATAACATGGAAATCACAATATAGAAGAAAAAAATTTTACAAATGGAAACCATTCGTAAGTATTAAAACCCAAATAATAACAGTTTCAATTGAACAAAATAAATACAATTTACAGAAAAAGGGAATGAATTTCGAAACGGAGCTAATTCAAAATACATGACTTGATTTTTATTTTCAATTTTACAAAGTACATTATCACAGAGATACCTGGTGTAATCTCGTGTTGTGTTTTTATCATTAGCAGCGAAATTAATACATCGATAAAAGACAATAGATTTAGCTTACTTCGGAATAATGGTTACTGTGCACTTTCGAATGAGCAATATAGTTGGATTTGCGAGAGAATATTTTGCCGCAGACTTCGCAAGTGAATGAAGTTTTCTCGTAAGCGTGAACCAACGAATGTAACTCGAGGTTACTCAAACTTAGGAAAGATTTATTACAAACTTGACAAGGAAAAGGACGTTCTCCGGTGTAAGCTTTATTCATAGTGTGCGTACGTTTGTGGACGACCAAATAAGATTTCATTTTGAAAGTACGTCCACATACTTCACACGAATGCAATGTACCATTTGAATGTCTGGTTTCATGTTCGCGAAGTGTGCTCCGGTTGCTGAATTTTTTATTACAAATGCTGCAAATGTATTTGCTACGTTCTCTGGATTCTTTGCTGTGGCACGACATATGCCCAATTAATTGCATCCGATTTCCGTACACTTTACCGCAAAGATTACACTCGAACGGAGTGTTATTCGAATGGACTAGAACGTGCTTCTGCAACTGAGCCGGTAACCGGAACTCTTTGCCACAAATCGAACACACGAATAGATCCTTACGCATATGACTTTTGATATGACGTTTCAAGCTCGATTTATAGCTGAACTGCTGCATACAGTAATTACAAGCAAACGTGTTCGCGTCAAAAATTTGAAGTTTTGGAATGACCGGCGGCGGAGGAGATGGGCTTTTAGGAGGATTCGAGGCTTGCGATGATGCGCTGGATGAACTGGAACAGCTGCTGCAGTTACCATCGTCGTCGTCCGAGTCCGAAGATGATGAAGAGTGTGATTTCGAGCATCCAGAACATGAGTGGTCTGATGTTACGCTGGCCGAATCGTCTTTGTTGTTCAGTTTTCTCTACGGAAATGGAATATAAACGAGATAATTAAATCTTCAGGAAATGAGAGCATAATATCACTTCTTTTGTGACGTTTATTTTGAATAATCGCTATCATACTCTTCCGTTTGAATAGATCACAAGTCGAAAGAATCTACGTACGATTAAACGAACGATTTGATCAATCTATAATGATTCATCTAGATTTTCAAAATGCAATTTCTATTCGTGAGCATAACAAAATAAAACTAATAGACATTTAATTCGTGTTTTTGAATTGGTAGAAAACATATTATTGTTCAAATGACAAACAGTCGTGTGAAAAAATTAAGATCAAAATCATTTTTTGCTTTTGCCTTTAACCGTTTCTGGCGAATTTACAGACGAATACCGAACCGAATTGGAAAATCAAATAAGTAATATTGTAGAGCATGAAATGCATTACAAGATGGTAAATTTGAACTTTGAAAATTTTCAACTCATAACTGAGGAAAACTAGCGAGTTTAAATTTTCGAAAAATAGTTGTTTTCACATTTTGCTATTTTCGTGCAAAACTAGGCGTATTAAGAAAAAATTTCATCAAAGGAATTTGCAGAGTATGAAATTTCTTTTCAGCTAAAAGCAGTTGTTTTTCCGGAGCCTCTCCAGTCGTTACGACAGTTTCCGTTTGAACATTGATTATAGTTTGTGTAAGAGTGCAAAAAATCAATTAGACTCGTTAAAATTTTAGAATTTTTAACTAAAACTGTGCAGTTTATGATATCATTGCATAGGTATATGACTGGTTTTGTCTTCCCTAGGATGATCGCCTTTCATCAATATCATAAATTGCGTAGTTTTGGTTGAAAATGCGGAAGTGTTAACCTATAACTGCACAACATGAAGTTATATTCAATAATAAAAATTTTAATACACTGATTAGGTAAACGACGGAACCACAAAGAGAAGTGTATATTAACCAAAAATAGTAAAACTTGGTTTTTTCTTTTGCATTTATCGTTGAGCTTTTTTGCAAAGAATTTTTGAAAGTAAAATTAAAGTTGTACTATTCCTGAAGATATGCATTGAATTTTATTAATGTTTTTTTATTTAACAAATAATTGAATAAATCAAAGTCAACATTAAGGAAGCAAATCTGCAATTACAAAACACATCAACCCATAAATACGATTCATCTCATTTATTTTAAACCTTATTATTGCTACCAAAGAACAGAGAAGTGAGTCTGTCGAATGAATATTATCGCAAATCGAATCAGTAACACATATAACATATAAATAAAATGCAGCCGTCCAATTTTAGTTTCATTATTACAAAATTATCGTTTCGATTAATTGCGAAATTTTGCTACGTGATAATAACTTATTTATCACATTTTCAACGTGAAAATTCGCCCATAAAATATAATTAATTTTTTAGAAGTTACTGAACTATATTTGAGTAATTTTCTTTGGTTTTTTCTGTCACTTATTTCTATGCCGACATTCACTTGTTAAAAAAAAACCGAAGAAATATAAGATTAAAAATACAGTAGCTAAAATTACCTCGTCTTCTTCATTATCTTCGTCGTCATCATCATCGTCGTCGTCATCATCATAGTCATTAGATCTTATCAAACTCTGGTACTCTGGTTCAGAGCAGGAGTCATAGGAATCTTCAGCAGCATCCTACAGAGAACATATTTCGTATGAGAATAGGTAAACGTAAAGTCTCTTTAAAAACGAACTATTAGGCGTCATTTATAAATAGAATAGGATATATACAGATACGGATTTTGCAGATTTTTCGCTTTTGATTTATACGAGCGTACTTGCATCTATCTGCAGAACATTTCTGATCACTGAGGTAAACATCTGAACCAGCGAGCAAACTAACACGTTAGTGTACGTCAATAAAGAGAATTTTAGAACTAATTTTCAAATTACGCAATGTTTGCCACGAATCATACGACAAAGAGATTTGGCGCCGAGTTCAAGTTATTAATAATTTTTCTTTCGAATAATTGTATAAAAGAATACATAACATATTAATCACAATGAAGATTAAATTAAGAAACACAATGAAACATAGCGTGAATTACAAAACAAATATAAAATAATTTTTACCTTAACTTCGATTTTATGATCCGATGAACTGTACTTTGTGTCATTACTAAAACAAAAAACAAAAAACACATACTAATTAATACTCCGAAAAAGTGAACAGAGAGAACTTCTTAACACATTATTCAGTTTCTAGAATGATAAATAAACGTATATAAGAAGTTTTAGTAACACAAAAACTGTCAGAAGTAATGTACATTTGCGAATAGTTCTGATTCTCAGAACTGTCTATTGTGAAAATTTTTCGATAGTATAGGCGGCTTTCGTATTTTTCAAATTAATCATCACTTAGATGGAATAACTGATAAACGATGCATCCAAATCCGAATTTTCACGCCAATTGCTGCAAACATTCAACGAGCCATAATAAAAATATAAATAATCAACCTAAACTAACCTTGTATTAACTTCGGTGTCCATATTTGCAAAATAATTGTCGATTCGTACCACTATTGAAAACAATTAGCGAAGAATAATACGAAATTTGAACTGAGCTCTTGTATTGAAACTTTCTGAACAGATTCTAAACCATTATGCGAAATTAATTGATACCAATTACGTTATTGCAATAATAAATAAAACGAAATTAGTCGGTTTCGGTAATAACAATGTCCGCTAAACACATAAAACACACGACAACTTCCTCCAACAGGGGAAGTGTCTATCTTTTTTATCAAAATTCATTTGCAACGCCACTATTTGGGCGATACGCTAATAATCGGGGGTGTATTCTGATTTATTGTCCGCGAATTGTGGGCGAGAAACACTCCGCATTTTTCATTTTTCTGTATAATTTTGTCTGTGAAATAGAGATTTTCCTGGTTTTATGGCGATTCTATGATTTTGGAGGGAAAATTTCAAATACTTTTGCAATTACGGATAGAATAAATAAATTATATTTTATAATTGCTTTGCGTACGTGTAAGCTCTTTATCTGCAAAATTATTCTGATGTGGGTGGATAACACATTCGATAACGTGGCACTGCCATAATAGAAATTAACCTTGTAGCATTGAATATTTTCTATTCACGTTAAAAATGGCACGTACTGCCGGTATTACATTGATTAGAACAAACTAAAAAAATTAATAGAATACTTCAGCATTTACGAAATTTGTCATCTGCTACAAATTATAATAGTTGGTTATATTAACCCTAAAGTGCAACTTATGTGAAAAATCACATAAGGTTGGTTTTAACAAGTTTGCTTTTTCATTATATTTCCAGGGTTAATTACCTATCTAATAAATATTCATGAAAGCGATGAAAGATTTTCACTGAATAGTGAATACCAAGTTCAAAATCAGGAAAAATATAACTACCTATCTAATCTACGTAGTATTCACTTTGCATCCTTGCTACCTACGTAATAGTTGGTCCTGCGGTGACAATTTTCAATTCAGGGTACTCTCTACTTTGCAGAAAATCTAGGTTGTTTTCGACGTTGCTATTATTTACGTTTTTGTTTGTATTTGATGCCTATGAAAAATTATTGCAAATCGAAATTTGATAACTGCATAGATAAATGTATTTTACAGACCAAACGAGATTGGCAAGTTTATCCAACCTATTCAACCAACACAAACCAATGTTTGAAATTTTGGAAATGATATTCAAAAGCACAAAAGGTGGTTAATGTTACTTCGGAGATATCTCTCATATTGTTATCAGTATTAAACAAACAATTTTTCAATAATGTTCATCAACATCATACTTTCAACTCGATTACAAATCATTGAGATTAAATAAGACCACGTATGTACTTCCGCATTAAACACAGCTTCAAGATACCAAAATTCAGCGACAATAACTGATCTTAAATTTTCTAAAATGTTGAACAATGCGTAGCTCTGGTAATCGATTTCATTCTTTTCATTTCCGACGAATTTTCTCATCATAAACGTAATTTACATCTCAGCTAAGACGTATATATATTTATATAAATATTAGAAAAAAAAAAGTACACATACACTAAAAGAAATTGACAAAGTTGGTGAAAATAAAGGTTGATTTAAAACTTATATATTCGTTACAATATTTATGTAGCTATAACAAATGGGCAAAAAATGTATATAAATTTAAAAAATATATCATACATGATTGAGAGAAGGTACAATGAAGGCGCGATAGTGTTGTTAATATAGAATACTTTGCGTATATTTACAGCATTGAAATTCAGAGCTGAAAATGAACAACAACAAAAACTATAATATATACATATGTGCAGAGAAACCAGCAAAACGATAAACATTAGATGGAAATGAAAACCGAAAGAAGAAATTAGTTTTATAACCCTTATGATAATATCCGTTAAAACAACTCAATGTAATTCCAAAATTTTAATCGCTTTATCTTACAGCGTTATTACAATATGTGAAAAGCTCTTATGGAAAAAAAAAAAGGGAATAAACAAGTCTACACCGAACATGATACTTTAAATTGTAACGACAACGGCGTATAGGAAAAAAGTATAAATATATCTATAGGTATGTAAAAGAAGCTTAATTAATTAATACGATGGGATTTCGGAAACTTTTCTTTCACATTATTCGGCTATAGTTGGAGTAGTTGCGGGAGTATTACTGACACTTTTGCTGCGGTTAATATCGGCTTCTCTCAAGGCTTCATCTAAATACTGCACGGAATTAGATCGGGATGGAATGACACGAGACTAAATGAAAGTAAATCTGCGGTTAGTACAGTTTAGTCTACTTACCATATTTTTAAAAAGTGAATATTTTACTCACCTTCACTGTTTCATACGCTGAGCCAACTTTTTCTTCAATTGATCGCAGAGATTCTGAATTTTTCAATTGACCTAATTTCATTGTAATTCCGCTACCAAAATCTCCAATAAACGATGTCGTACGTTCGGCAAAAGGCTTTATCACAGATTCAGTTTTTTGATATCTAAAAACACAAGTGTAAATACAAACATTACATTAGAAAATCAGGTCGCATTGATTTTCTACCCCCACTTTTTTCTTCTCCCGTCGTCCTACAAGAGTAGCAACAACATAAAGCGATAAGGTAAAAAAAAAAAATAGCTTACCACATTAGCGTGATTAGATAATAATCAAAAATACCGACGAAAAAAATTATGCTCGAGAAAAAAAAATAAATGAACATTTAAGCAATAAATCAACTTACAAAGGAGCTTCGGTTACGGCTTTACTAATCTGACCAACTTTTTCTTCTACGTTTTGGTAGCTAAAAGCGACAATAAACAAATACGAATAGCCATAAAAATGCTTAAACGGTGCAAATTAATACTACAGGGTGATATAAACAAAAAATTAATAAACAGCACAGAACTACACCTGTCCACATTATTTTCTCGTAATACAAATAAAAATATACTAACACGTTAGATTCTTTGACATTCTTAATACCCTGGGACATGTCATCTTGAATCTCCTTCCAAACGCTGATCCCTAATTTCCTTTTCAATTCGTGAGCTTGTCTAGTTTTGGAAGTCAACACGTGGCGTAATGTTTGTATTTCATTCTCAATCTATATAAATCATGGTAAGAAATTCACGAAGAAATTAAGATTCCCATATCAATGTGCAATAATAGTCATTTCAATGCGTCTTACATTCGTTAATTCTTCTTGCCAAACTTTTCTTTGTTTCTCCTGTTCTTCTGGGGTCAATCCAAGAAATTCGTTTATGCCTGAATCAGGTGACTGGAGTGATTCTCCAATCGAATCTTCACCTGGAAATTGAGACCGAAATAAATCAGTTGATGCAAAAATAATAGAAAATTGTTGCGTGTATACGATGGCGATTACGATTTATCGATTTTGGATGATTTGCAAACGGTATTTTATTACTACGCCGTAGGTTTTATCAGTAGCATACCCACATACAAATGAAAAAAGTAAGATGATAAAATTTTCCTGGCACGTACTTATACTTTTTTCTTTTACCTCTTGAAACCTAAACCAATTTTCAATACCGTTCTCTCCCGAGAGAATCTCGTACGAATACGCAGACGATTCATGTCGTCGAATAATCGACGATTTAAATAAATATTTAAAAGGCAGGCACGATCGAAAGAAAACACACTTAGGTTAGTGCGCTACAAATAAGAAGATATCTAACATGGCATGAAGGGGAAGACGACAAATACGTGAAAATTTCAAAACGGAAAGAAGTACAAACATTGCATCGATATACGTACTTATGTACGCGTAAAAATCATCGAGGGAGAATCGAAAACCTCGCGACAATCAAGTTACAATCTAATAAAATCAGTGTCTCGATTACAAAGATTTATAGATAAAAATTACTCTTCAATAGAAACGGTAACCTTGCTCGACGAGCTTAAAAAACTGCAATTATTTATTTTGGCACGTTAAATCTTATAACGTTATTTCGATGTGATCATACCACCCATTCGAATGATAACTTAGCAGTTTCATAAACAATTAATCACAATTCATCAAAAGAAAATTTCGATTGAAAAAAATCATTTGGTTGTTTTTATAAACTTTAAAAATAAAAACAAACAACATATGCATCTCTTTACCGGATTTCGATTAGAATGAATCGGTCTACAGATAAAAAAATACATTTACACACGAAAAATTAAGCAGTGTATGTAAGTAATATAAACTACGTCGAGATAGAAATTTATATCATTGCCTTTCATATAATTTGCCGACTATATATATATATATATATATATCATTACCCAAAAAAGTTCATCGAAGTAAATTTAATTTCTTTCGAACACACAATTCGAAAATGTTTTCACAAAATTTCCCTTAAAATTCAGAGCGAAGGAAAATTCTACTGACGTCATAGCTAGGCACGTGCCTTCTCCTCCACCTTCATTACTACCCTTTGATTCTAATGAAATCGGCTCAACTAAAAATTTTTGTAAGAGAAAACTTAGCACACGTTGATAAAATTGTTAGAATTTGGCGAAGTTGAATTTCCAACATTAAACGCTACCTAAACTAAATAAAGTGCAATTCTCAAGCGTATTGCGATGTTTCGTACACAACGTCCATGATCTATCAAAGCTAAAATGACGTCATTTTTATAGTGTCTATAGATACAGTAGCATATCTATATTTACACGTCTGCATAAAAAATTTACGTTAAATTTTCAATCCATCAGTCAAATTGGCAAAGACTCGATTTTTAGTCATACAAGTAATGGTTCAAAGTGTTTCTTTTTTGTTCTCATGTTTTTACTTTACGTTCTCTCCTTTTTTTCACTTCATAATTTATATGAATTTTAGTTAAGAATACAAACTCACTTCGATCAGAAAAATTAAAAATGATGAAAAATGTCGACAGATAGTCGACTCTTTACGTAGATATTTGTTACGAATACAGTCATAGTTACGAAGAAAGGGATCAGATTTTAGTATCATTAAAAGGCCACATCTCTGCCGGATCAAATTACGTACAGAGCACTGGTGAAAGGAAAGAAAGGGTAGAGGAATATAATACGAAATATCTACAATAAAACACAAATAACGAATTAACGGTAAAATATCATCAAATGTATCAAAATATCAGTTTTGAGAAACTTTTACTTGAAATAAGATTATCATTTTTCTGCTCGATGTGCCATTCACCGACCAAATCGAATGTTTTTTTCTTTTTTTTTTCATACGCAGGGTTAAAATTACACCCATAACTTCATCACACGTTATCATACATCAAAATCGACATTTAAATCATAATTCGCTCACCAAAGAACTGTAAACGTAAGTAACGTACGTGAAATGATATACTAAGGATGTATACAAGACAATAAAACATAGTTTTTTTAAAAATTAAACTCGAGAAATCACATATACCGAGTAGTTTTCTCGAATTGGTTGATAAATTCAAGTAATCATAATGTTTTTGAGAATATTTATCTGAAATTCATACTTCATGCGAATCAAAATTCTTAGTATTCTGATACTTTTTATTCATTATCAAAAACGATGAAAAATCGTCGCGCAGCTAATATCAAAATCAAGGCATTTGAGTGTATTAAATACAAACGTGACTCAATTTTCGATTTCAAATTGAAAAAATTACTTTCTTAATCCTAAATCATAGATTGAATAACATGGAAACATCAACAAAATATGTGGAAAATAAACCGCTATTTGGACCTGTAAGTAAAAAAGTAAATAAAGACGAAAAAGGGCACAAATGAAACATTTTAAAATATTCAGTCGCTATTCATTCTCATAAAAAATTCTATTCAAAGTATTTTTTTTTTTTCTAATAACAATTTCTACGACGTAAAAGAAAATCTATTCGAGGGTACAAACCGAAAGCTATTCGAAAGCTTATCAAAGTACGTTAATATTTACGTTGAGCATACGCAGGCTAATTGCCATATGGCAATTGAACAATTTTGATAATGTAACGATAAGGTTGTATTTGGCTGACACTTGTCAATAGAAAAAGAGTAGCTTCTACTTTGCGAAACATAATTACTATCAATTTGAATTTGATGAAAAATTCGAATCAAGTTCAATAAAATGTAACAAATTACGAGTACTGTACACAAACAAACCTTTAACGAGATGTAAAAATTTTAGGTAATTTTCGCTAGTGGTAATACGAGCCAGATATGGTTTAGACAGATCTTGAAATTTTACTCGTACATCTTTAATTGCGTTTTTCTTATTAAATATGTTTCTCTTGTGAACAAATTCCGTTTCGACCGAGCACGAATCTATATCATCGTCGTCTTCGGCTATCACAAAATTGGTAGCAGCCCAGGAACTAGGTATTGAATCGAGCAATGATTCGGAAATATGGTCTTCTCCATCGAAACTAGGGGTTTCACTTTTACGTATATATTCCAAGTATCCATCTTCTTCGTAATCCGATGATACAAATTCGATATCAGTTTTCTCGAGCGTTACCATTTTTATTGTTTTTATACGTCGCGTTATTATTTACATAAAAAAGAACACGTAAGAACGGATAGCGAAACACGTTGTAACACTTCGAATCAACGTTATCGATGAACCGTCCACTGATTTCTTTCAATATGTATTTACAAATGCAATCGTATAATCGAAGATTACTCGCCACTTGAACAGCGAAATGAGGACAAATTGGGCTAGGAAAATGTTCGTAATCGAATATACGAAATGACGCTACGCAGTGCTATAGTAAATACGATCCAAGTTTTTCGATAATGGAACGATATCGAGCTGAGATTTTCCAATTCCTAGCTTCGTTCAACGTCAAGCTCACATCTACTGATTCGGTAGTAATAGTAGTAATGATTCAAAAAAACTCCAGTTATTTTTCACATAGAAACAATACTCCAGCGTAGAGCTGTTTGGGTGCAAATAATAATTATCACAGGCATTGCCCTGTGACCGTTATCAAAGAGAAATGTGCATAAAAAAAGAGTAAAATTTCAGACCAACATGCTATTTTAATCCGAGTTGGCAAATCCATTCGTCAAGAAACCATACGCGACAGTTAGAATTCAATATTGCTGGCACGAACTAAATCAACGTAGACAAAAAAATAAGAGGAAAAAATCGATCATAAATTCGATTGAATACGCACTGAGAAAAAAAAAACGTTCGTCGAAGGCAAAGAATTGGCTATACACTGACCTATTCTCCTCCATGTGTATAGTATACTTTCATAAACGAGTAACTAACTGGTACAAAAGAAAGGAGATGGCAAGACTTGAACCAGCCAACAGCGTCATTGAGTTGAGACTATTTCGTGAAATTCATTTACTCAACATAAGATTGTTGCTGTTAGCGGGCGTTCGGCGTTCAGTAAATCCGATAAATTACCTACGTCGTACCGACAACTGAGAACGTAAGAAGTACAGGTACCTATGTACCTATACCTACCTACCTATCTGCCTACAGATTTCATACACAGCGGTATTTCTCTTTATGATCGCTGACGTGGTATTCTTCGAGTACTCGACGATCGACAAATGCATGTTTCGCGGTTTGTCACGCGATAGTATATTTTATATTTGTCAACTATCCTCAAATGACCTCTCGTAGTATTGAATTTTTCCGCATATGTCATTACGATAAGTATAACTTCGCGGAATTGGCGGATCATTGCAAGAATCGCAATACAAAATTTGTTTTTAAATCTGCCGCTCGTGCTATTACTAACCGATAAGTTTGATAAGACGTTCAGATAAAGATTGAAACCATGATAAGTACAATAGTTAATTGTCAAATGTTGGTAAAAAAATTGCAATATATTGCAACGAAATTCAAAACCAACCACATTTTGGTATTCAAAAAACATCGTAATAACCTTCTGGCAAATATAATATTCTTAAGCGATAGCTTATCAGTGGTTAACTGGTTACCCATACATGTCACTGTAAATAGAATACAAATGCGTAGATTTTCGTGAAACTAACCGATTTCTTTTTCTCTCACCTTCGATTCGATAAGCAAATATTAAATTTCGTCATTAAGTAAGTAGGTACACCCGCTATAAGTATGCGCAACAATTAACGTTTTCAATTAAAAAAAATAGGCATTATCTTAATTTTATGCAAGTCGTTACGACCATGTTTCGTAATACACTAGTTAATAAGAGAATATCAAATCTGTGAGTACATTTTAGATGAATGAAAAGGGTAAAGGTACAAAAGTTTGCTTCAAAATAAAACAAAATTGCTTTTTCCGGTGGTTACCGAAAGACATTTTTTCCAGGAAATGAAGTAGAATGAGATGCAGTAAATGAAGCGAGTACATCTACATATTGCAACATGTATCCGAATAAGTGGATTATATTTTACACAGGTTCTCGTACAGTTCGAACGATTAAAGCATAAGTAAATATAACAGTAAACAATATTCCTAATACCAAGTCCAATGGCTCTATCAACTATAACCAAACATACGGCGTAGTAATTCAGAGTTTGAAAACGACTCGAATTTATTTTTAATTTTAACAGTTCTGGAGATTAAATAAGTAGAAGAACAGTGAATAATGAACGCAATTAACTCACCAGATGAAATTACACTCATTATTTCGAATACTTGATGAAATTGTAGAAAATTTGAATATTGTTTACGTAAGAATGCTTGATTGGGAAAAATTCAAAACGCGTCCAAGTTCAATTACTAGTTTACACGACAAATCAATTCACGAATTTATGACTGCTGTACACTTCCACGGACAAATAATTATTTTGTGATCATATCTACAACTACGAAAAGAGACAACAGCCTGAGGAAAATTACTGAAGGTACTGTGAAGAACCAAAGATCGAGAACAAAATCGTAATAAACCAATCATCGTCATCAATACCGAAAAACAGATTACATCATCGAAAGGAGGATATATTCTAGACTGGTGAAACAAATGATGAGTTGAAAGAATGAAACTGTTAACTCTACCGTAAGGTGTAATGTTTTACATGGCATTTGAAGGGCACTTTTGTGGATCATTTTTTTATATCATACTTTTCGTGTTTTTCATAATAAATTCAAGTTATCAGGAGTAAATAAAGAGGAAAGTTCAAAACAGAAAATTACAAATTTCTGCTTATTGATTGTTAAAAATTTAATTTAAATTCTGCGAGCAATGTTTTAGTTATTTTATGCCGTGTACATTTTCAGCTACATTCACTTGCTTTCACACTCGAGGTAAGTTGATAACTGCATATTCTTTATGATTTAGTAAAATCTCATTACTGTTTATGATTCCTAAATCAAGTAGTATTGTAAAATCTATTGTACTCTTGTAAATTGATTTTGAGCTGACGATGGTTTCACTATTTCTAGTACTTTTTGTTATTTGCAGTTTGCAGGTAAAAATTTTCACCAGTTGAGCCTGTTCCTTAGTTAATAGTTATTCACGGTTGAAATCCCATGATCTATTCTAGTTTTTTGTTCAGCTCTCTTTTGTCTCGAATTTAAAAAAAAAAATATCGTAATGAATCGTTTGGGATCTCATTGCTGTTGATATTTTTTGTTAAAATTATTGCTTTTGAAATTTTATGATTGTTGTTCTGTTATGATTATGTTCTAATGTTGACACACCTATGCCATTTTAGTACTCAGCTACTTACTTACATAGGTATATCCTTATTTGTTAGTGCTTTTCTTTAGTAGAGTTTTGTAATGATATGAAATTTTAAATCAGTTTATCTTTCCTGACACAAAGAGTACAGTGTGTATTGACGAAAACCTTTAAAAATTCGACGTAATTCTGTTTTAATTATTGTCATTGTTTCGTAAATTTATCATTATTCCATAATATTATCAAATACAAAGGAAGTTATTAAATTTTGAAGGTATCTCACTCAAATAGCCAAACATCGGAAATGGAAATAATTGCAGAAACGTCCTAGAAAATTTTTATTAATTATTAGGCTCGAATTGAATTTCCGTTGATTCATCATCGTTCGAATATATACATAGGTATATTTCTGGTTATTTATCAATTAATTGAATACGATTATAAACGTATTTTAACCTTTTTAACAGTATTTTTTGAATGACGGATTTAAAAATATTTTCAAAAGTTCTTATTTCGCACCTAATTAGTGTTTGTTTTTTATTCGACTAATGATGAATGAATTGAAAGAATGATGTTTCAATGTAAAATACTTCTTAAAAAATAGGAAATAATTCTTTACTTTACTATGTAAATAATGAAAAAAAAAATGCATCTAATGCAGTATGGTGCCTACCTTTCAACAATATTCAACTTAATTTACTACTCATCAGATATTAATGATGCTTTCTTTCAACTTGTCCTCTACATATATATTTTATATACCTACTCGGTCATCGACTTGAAACAGTCTAAGATTTAACGTCGTTTAATTCTTTTAGGTAATATGTTTTGTATCATGTAGAATTACTCATCATCGAGTTTTTCGATAAATTATAAAAGTCGATGTGATGTTAGGATTTATGTACGATACTTTCACTGTAGAGATTATTTTGTTACAGTAACAAAGATAACTAGTTAATCATATCCCTATAAACTTTTGTTTTTACTCATAAACGCATTCCGTATCATATTTGAACGACCGTGACATGATTTCTTTTATAGGGCTGTAAGCAAAGCCGTAATCGATGACTTTTATAGAAGCGTTTTCAGTGACTTAATTTACGAGCTTTTTGACGAAAAAATAATCTCTACCGGTGAGTACATATGCAGAGGTAAAGTCGATGGCGCCGCATAATTGACCCAGTAGCAAAATATATAGTTGAATAGTTGAAAAGTCTGTTAGACATGGATTTAGGTCATCTCGTCGCGTCGTTGGTACCAATCGGTTTTCGGAAAGCAGTTTTTTTTTTTTTTTTTCAACTTGTACAATTTAAGACTTTGATAACTTGACTTGGGCTCAACGCTTTATGTATTTACAAACATTGTCATAACGGTTTTGTATGTGCTGAGGAGCGCTAATATAGGTTGAACGATGGGAAAAAAAAAGAAAATTCAAAACAGGTCGCGACAATATTACGCAAACTTTTTTACTTCCAAAAAAATTGTAAAAGCTGTAGGAAAGCATTTGAATAATGATTATTGTTTGAAACTGGTCTACGATGATTGACCCCTTCAAAAAGCTGGAAAGCCGGAATACTCTCACTTGGAAGTCGATTGGCCGGATTGTTGTAGGTCAAGGTGATGATGGTATATATGACGCGCGCGTCAAAAGAAGGAGTTCCCGTTACTTCCGTGTGGATTAAATTCTCTTCGGTGTACCTCTCGGTTCTCAGCAAGTCAGCATTCGACTCGATCATCGTGTCCCCACTTAAGAGTATTCTCGACTTTCGGATCTACAAGACGAAGCATACCTACTGTATTGTTGTTGTGAGCTTGGTGTCAACTGATCTGCGCTTTTTTCTCTGTCTGGTGCCAGTTCTCGTGTATGGTTTTGTGTATGTGCATATTCGAAATGATATTGGTAATCGAATAGTTAATTGTAGATTTTGGAAACAAATTTTCGCGAACGGTTTCGAGTGATCATTTTTTTTATTTGTGTTGTGATTGTGTGCTGGTTTCTTTTGCTGGATGATGGATTTGCGTAAGTGTTTATTTTATTGAAAATCACCGACGAGATGAAATTTGAAATGTTTCTACGTATTTACACATATGTATGTATGACATTAGGTCAACATTTCATTGGCTCATTGAATGAAAAAAGGTTCTGTTTGATTGTTGTTTGTAGTAAATGCGTATTAGACCTTTTTCTGGATGGTTTGTTTCGCTGCGAAATGAGTAAACAAAAATAAAAGGTATTACAACAGTTTTATGCGAAGACGTGTATGTTTGGAAAAGTGATAATAAAATGGAAACCCAGGTGTCAAAAACAAAATGTTACAGTAAGATTTTGTTCGACATTTGTATCATCTTGAGAACTATTCCGCGAGTATAAAAATGCGTTAAAAGTATAGTATCTTTTCCTAGGGTACTGATTTCTAGTTATTAATTTTTTAATTTTTGGTATTGATTTTTTTCCAACTAATCTGTTTTGTTTCTCTCAATAAAATATGAATTTTATAATGTGTACCAAACCTACGGTATACTTATGTATTTGTACATGAATGTAAATTTCGTTTACCACCCTTTATATGCTAAGTATATCGTATCAGGGATATAAATGATATTTATATCATCGATAATCAATTGATTTCATGAAGCTAATAATTATCATGACTCCTGACGATCAATAATAATCGATAAGCTGAATTTTTGTTCGTAGGCTCCAGAATCGCCACGTCGCGTCAGGGTTAATAAATCGTCTTCGTAACGAAAACAAAAACAAAAAGCCAAGAACACGATCTGGAAAAAAATAATCATGATTATTGTTGATTAATCATAATCGTGATGTTTTTATTGATTAGTGTCGATAATAATAATTTTCATCCCTGTATCGTACCCAACTACTCCAGTATTTGTATTATTTTTTTATTCCGGTTTCTCCATTGCTTACTCTACCGAAGGAATTGGTTTTAAATGATGTTTTGATAACGGTTATGATAGGCTTATCAAAGCCATTCAATTCTTCTTTCTTCAAATCAAATGAATGATTGAATGCATCGTTATTGAATCCAACTCTTGGGAAATTTCACGTAAAATACAGTATTTTTAATGAATGAGAAAAAAGTTGAAAAATATCAAATTTTAGATAAGTTGTTGTTATTGTTGTGCCGTAGAAGAAGGCGTCTGGAGTTCTTGTCATCTTGATATTTGAAATTTAAAAATTTACCTTAGAATGGAAACGAAAGTGATAAGTTTATACTTCTCTCTATCTTCAAGAAAATTTGAAACTGTATCGCTTTACCAAATAAATTATTCAAAACTCGATCAAAATTGGAAAATTTAAAAAAAAGAAGTGCCAACTTACAAAAAGATCGTTGCTCGTGTGCAGTTATTTCATGTGCTTCTTTAAAATCAAAAATATATATGGAATTTAAACCTCAGAATTCTGAAATATTAATAAATCACAAAATAATGCTCCTTTTCTTTTACCTTTAGTTTGATAAAAAATTTGTTTCCACACTCACCGGTTACGGATACCGTCCTTTCGTATGAACGAAGCAGTATTGTCAACTTACAAATGAAAATTCAAACCGGTGTGACGTTACAACGCGTTTTAGATTTACAAGAAATATTTTAAAATTAATTTAAAATTATGATCTTGTTGAATCGAATTGAAATTTTGATATTTTTTGATCGAGAATCTCTTAACTTCTTCTTTCCTACATTCATAGTAATATTATTAATTACGCCATTTCTGCAGCATTTTATGTTCAGTATTTGAGGAAAGTACATTTTCTAAATATATTTTAATGAGATGATGAGAATTTGAAAATGAACTAATTTTTCTTAAACTAGTCAGCAATAAAATCATGCTAAAAAAAAAAACAAATGTGCTTATTTTTTTCAAATCTTCGTGAAAAATTATGAAAATTTTAGAAGTATTAATGTGAAAACGCTATTTTTCACTCGACATTGTAAATTCATGCGAGCTTGCGAAATTTCTCATTTTTTCTAATAAATTTCTTAATCTTTGATAGTTTTGTGTAGAATATTAGATGACTAAACAATTTCAATATCTGAAAGGAAAAAATTTACCTTAAATTCTACTTGCAGTTTATCGCCCTCGATATAGAACTGCGCGTAACAAACTAGAGAAAGTCTATAATCTGTGTATATTTGGCGGTTGAAAAATTTGCTTTTTCAATATTAGCAGTACAGCAATGGCAGCAGACGGTAGTGAATAAGTATGTGTATCGTGTATCGCAAACACCTGCATACATTTGGCAGTGACGGTATGTGGAACAGGAAGTTAACTTAGGTGATTGTAGCTGATCCGATGATGGTGATTTTGTCTCGAGTATCGGTCATTTTCACCTATTGTCTGGCCAACTACTGTCGATGGTATGAGTGGATTGGGTTTTTACGATTACATGGCTTGTTTCTTAATTCGCGGTTTATCGTTTTCCATAATGCAGATTTCAGCAGTTCGCAGTTGGGAAACATTCCTCGTTTAATTAAACATGTAGTATATTACGTTATATCTACATATTTTTCGTTTAATTACCTTAATTTATAGGTACAGTCGTATTGCGAATCGTCTTCGTTCATTCACACACGATGAAAGAAGTAAGTAGTTCGGTAGTAGATAGAAGTATGTACGTACTACGTAGGTATTTAAAAAACGTTAAAAAATGTTACGACGCTACAGGCGACGCTGTTACGTAATTGGCTCTCTTTTTTTTTTGGTCACAGTTCTACGACTGTGGTAATTATTACGTGTAATCGGTCACTTTTGATAGTATAATATGGAAAATATAAAGATGACGGTGACACGATGCGACGGCGCGACTACGACGAGCAAAGTTTAACCTATCATTTTAAACTAGATCTTAGACAGCGATAAATATCATAAACATTGTTCACTTTCACATCTATCAAGCTAATTACATATGTATTTTTATTTAAAGCGAAAAAATACATATAATCGTGTCGACATTTGTTTTTCTAATTTAAAGAACTGGGTGAAAGTGAAATTTATAAGTTCATATGACGACGTTGTTTGGTCGTTGGTATGGTATTCTTCTTATAGGTATCTGTGTCTTTTTTAACATACGCGTCTATCGACGTCGTTGTCGTCGTCATCGTCGTCGTCGTCGTCCTTTTCCATATAGTCTCAGCCGTTCACACTAATTCTCTTCCACAAGACTTTCTGCCTTCGTTTCTAATTTCTATCTATACAAGTGTAGGGATCGAATCTCGTATTGGCTTTGTACCCGATGGTACTTGATGTCGAGTTCCAAGTAATTCATATGGGCACCTATTTGGTGCGTGCGTATGAAGACTATCGTATTCGTATGTATGGAGAAATACGAGAATTATGAGGTAGAAAAATCCAGCGAGATTGATTCCATCGGTGATGTTTGAGATGAAAACGGTACTCGTAATTAGCTCGTGTGACTTGTTCAGCGAATCGTTCTTCGTGGCGGATTATCGATGTGAGAAAATATTCCCAGATTAAACCTCCACGTGTTGGGTTCGCTCCCACGTTGTTATTTTATTAGTCGTATATACTTCTTAAATGCAAAAGGATACCATGGCCTTTGAGATACTGACTTGAATAATATTTTGTCTGCCTACTCGGCTACCGTCTACGGATTTATACAGACTGGAAATAGGAATTATTCATATGCCTAATCGGGCTTCTTCTGGACAACATATTATTTGAAAATCCAGAGGGTTTTGAAAAAAAATAAATAGGTAGTTGTGGCGTACCTAATTTTGAAAAGTGCGCTGTGAAGGGTTGAAATATGTCATCTGTTATCTTGATAATGTTCGATTGTAAACGTCAAACTCATTCAGTATAATTCTGCAAGAGAATGATCGAAATGTAAACAAACTGCATGGTATGATTTTTAGTCCAATTGGTTTTTTTACACCTACACGAACTGTAGTCAATTTTCAAACGGATGCCAGGCCATAACAAAACCTTGGACCCAAAAAACTAACCGCATACAACAAAAAGGAAATTTCATGCTCTTCAAAATCCTACTCAAAGATGTTTTCGTAGGACACTTAGTTTCGCCATAAACTAGCAAAATATAAAACTACCTCACTTTCAGAAATGTGAACTTTCGCGAGCTTTCCTCACCTCTGAGGTGAAATTTTTCCAAGTTTAAATGTACCATCTTGTAGTGCATATTATACTTTATAAGATACCATATTTGATTTTTAACTCGATTCGATCTTCGCTTGTAAATTCGGTAAAAACGTCGAAAGAAAAAGCAAAAAAATAACTTTAGTCTGAGTTTATTATGACTTTTGACTGAAGTGTTCAAAAGTACTTACATACAAATGGTTCACATGTAACGTAAAAGTAACTCACAGATACATAGAAATAATCCATAACATAGGCCACTTGGATGGAATCGTGTACCGATATAGAAGGTGTCCCAAGAAACGTCTGTCAAAATGTAACCATAGTTAGTACTAGCATAGATGAACAAAAGACATTGTTATGATAGGTTGCCATCTTGAAAATTGAAGGGGACATGATGATTTTTCTCTATAATATTTGATTTTCTCTGAAAAAAAGTTTTTTTTTTTTTTTTTTTTTTTAAAAAATGACTTTGTTTGCAAAAATTAAAAAATTTGATTTTTTCTGAAAAAAAATTTTTTTTTTTTTTTTTTTTTTTAAAACATGACTTTGATTGCAAAAATTAAAAAATGCCAATAAAGTTTGAAGAAAATGTTATTTAAAAAAATCTCATAAAATTAAAATAGTTGAAGGAAGTATGAAATGTTGAAAGTGAATATTTTCCGTGCATTTTCCTATAATGTACATTTTTTTCGTCACAAACAAAAATTTTTAGTGGACAGTACCAGCCTTTTGGAGTAAGTTCAGTTATTTACAAAAAGTTGAAAAAAGGAAAATTTACAAAACTGTGTTGATTTGAAAAACTGAAAAATTTCAAAATGTTCTTGATTTAATTTTTTTATTTAACAGTGCTCCCTAAGTTTCAATTTTTTCAGCTTTTTGTAAATAACTAAAATTACTCTGAAGGGCATGTACTGTCCATGGAGGGTGGCAAATTTATTTCTCTGGTGGGAAACTGTACAGAAAAAATTTACTTTCAGCACTTTATACTTCCTTCAATCATAATTTTAAAAAAAATTTCTACGCAACATTTTCTCTTTACTTTTATTGGTATTTTTGTTTCGCAAACAAATTTACGTTTTTTGAAAAATTTCAATGTCATAGAGAAAAATTATCGTCGCCCATTCAATTTTCAATATAGGGAATCCATCATGAGAACTTTTTTTATTCAACTCCACGAGACACTGAAACACCTAAATGCTTCCCTGCAGGTTGGAGCGCAAAACGGATTATTGTCTACCGGATATATCTTGGCAGTTTTGGTGGGGGGTAAATTTCATGCAGGGTTTCGCAAGTTATAATCTGACAGGAAAGTTTCCAACAAAAAGGAAATAACCTGATTGGAAAAAAATTCTTACTAGCCAGCAATTTGTTCAAGGACCAAACGCAGAAAGTTCGCTAAAATTTACTATCAAAAGGTTTCGATCATATTTCAGGGACCACTAAAATGTAGCACTTTTTGCCTACTCTTGCTTCACCATAAATTACCAAGATATTTCCGACAGACAATGCATAAAATTTTTGTAAATTGTTACTCGCTTAATTTCCACTAGAGAGCGCTGATACTTAGCAGGAAAAATTACGTTTTTTCAACTTTTAAAATAGATTTGACATGCAACACTTTTTTTGAAATTTTACCTGCTATGTGCAATCTGATAATCTGATTGGTTGAGATCTTCATGAGTTATAATAGTGATCAGCTGATGTGACGTCATGTGACATCAGCTAGTTTATAGTAGTTGTTGTTATTTGTTATTATCAATTTTCATTGGTTGAGGTCAGTTGAAATCATACAATCGGAATGCAAGAAACATTTTCTAGCCAAATATTAGCGCTCTCTGGTGGAAAATATGTTAGCAATTATTTACCAAATCTCTGCACGTCTGTGCCCACCACTGAGCCTATGGTTATATCTTGTTAGACATTTCATGGGACATCCAATATATTTTTCTAATTCAGCCTAATTTAGATTATAGATAGGTATAATATGTAAAGGTTGGATATATATGTAGTATGTACTTTCATTTCAGAGATGCTCTATCGTGATTCTAATATCACTTTTATTATACATTTCATATGTTATTATTACAGCTTATTTTTCTAAGGAACATAAAAATCGAATTTTCCTACAGGCTATACCTATTTACCTGCATTAGTAAGGGAAATAGATTTGATAGCAGATCATGTTGTATTGAAGGCCTTTCTAGAAAATTGGCACCCTAGGGCCTTAGCTTTTCTAATCGTATTCGTAACATAAGTGATTGTACACTTTCTGTAAAATTTCTTCCATGTCCTTTGAAAGTAAAATTCAAAATGATTTATTTTAGTGATGGAAATAATCATCATCGTGTATCTATGTCGCTTTGGGCCTTTAATTATTTATGCACTTTCTTTTCCAATGGCGTGGCGCCTCACAGAACCGTGTAGAATTTTTTTACTTTTTGTTGCGAAGTGTACGTGGGTACCAGCTACGTACTGAACCATCCAGAGTACCTACCACTGATTTTGTGCAAGTATTCGTGTAGAACTTCTGAAACTACGTTTAAATAAAGGTTTTTATTCAACAGGTAAATGCAAGTAATGCGTACGCGAGGATTAACAAGTTTCGTAAATGTCTTTCCAATATTTGCATTTCTTTTTTGTTTTTGTTTACATTCTAATCGAAATTATGTCTTACGTGACGGTCTCAAATGCAGCATATTAAATTGACTTAGTATAAATGTAGGTAAATCGTAACAAAAGAGGAATACTTTCATAGTACTGTCTACCTAGTCCCTAGCTACCTACGGAGGAAAAAGAAACAACAAATACGCCCTTAGTCGCTTCAGGGTATATTTACACAACATGGAATATTCATGCGATAAAACTTCTCGTTCAAGTGCAAGGTCTCAAACTCTACGATATACCTTTACCTACGTAAGTTACTTCTTATTTGCTACAGCTATTCCGATCGAAGGTGATAGCCTCGTGACAAGTGCACGAGCGCTGAAGTTCATTGTCTATAGCGTAAGTTATGAAACTTTGAAACATAAATTCCTCGTCGTGTTCTAGTGAAAGGGAAAGAAAACTAACGTCTCGTCGATTTCTTTAATCGCACAGACGAGAGACGAACGAATAATAGATGTTGGGTACCATACGAGATGCTATATACATGCATCGTCGTTGATATATGACTTTTTTTTTTTTTTACGCGTAACATACGTGTGCCGAGTATAGATAACGTGTTATGTTACTGGCTTTAATTTATTGGAGTCTCGAGGCAACGTTATAAACGACTAATTAACCCGATTCAATGGTAAATTACGATATCGTTTTGCCTCAGAATGGGGTATAAAACGATACCTACCTGCCTAATTTACGTTGGTAGTAATACGAATCATAACCAATATGTATTCGAATTGACCCGCTACTCTCGATGCAAAATTTAAAGTAGGACTTTTATTATTACAATACCTACTCGCAAAGTTGCGATTAATGGTTGAATTTTTTTTTTTTTTTTAAATCTACGTAGCAAGAGAAATAGGTATACGAAATGAACCGTATACTTATTATATAGGTACCTAGTTACCTCTATGTAGGCAAGCATGTACTGATGTTCGTGACCGTCAAAGTTGTTTGTTCAAATATACATGGGACATTAGTTGTTATTAATATTTGATTGAAAGTCTATCGACGACGAACTTTTCTAACCTTGTTTGATTCTGCTTGATGCTTGAACGATGAAAGTTTGAATAATCGTTAAAATCAAGCCGTTTCGTGTCGTGTATCGTAGATTCTTTCCGCTCAATTTTACCACGGTACAACTCAATTGAAACCAGCTGTAAGTATCTTGTGTTGGATATATTTAGTTGATCAACATGTGCGATTATTGATAAGAGTACGGGAAAGGTAATGTACTAATTTGAAAACTACTCTGAGAGTGCTGTAAATGTGGTTTGAAATTGTGTAGAAAGTTTTGTTCTATTTTTGCAACCGCCAATTGGATTTTTGAATAGTGTTTTCTGTTGTGATTAATGATGCCTAGAACTATGTAGTTTGGTGATATGTGTTCTCTATTAGAAGTGTTAGACCATCCAGTATACGCTATTTTGTGTATGTTTCGGTCAAATTTATTTGACCATGTTTTCATTTTCGCAAAGAAGACTTTGTTATGTATATAGTACGTATGTGATCCCTTTAAGAGGAAAATATTTCAGTAAAGAGGGAGAGATTTACTCAACGTACACGAAATTGCTATGTAATGTATACTTACTTTTGAAATCAGCAAAACATATGGAGAAGCTTTTCGTATAAGATACAGCCTACGCAATGAACTGGAACCTTATACACGTTACTTGGGGTGATCGAACTGTGATTTTCATCTTTTTTCTTTTTTCTTTGTCTGACTTTATTCCTTCTTTTTTCATCTTAAGTGAAGTAAATCATTACGGTCAACAAGAATACGCAATAATGTTTAGAACGTCGGTATAGCTATAAAGGTAGATATATTCTGTAGTTCAAGGCACACCTAACTGTATTCTATAATTGGTAAAGAAGCGCTTAAATTGACTTATTCATTTTTTTTAAACAGATGGTCGGTCCATTTTTCATTTCTTTGATTTTTACTGACGAGGTATAAGCCTCATCATATAGTCGGTGAATTTTTCTCTGCGTTGTTTTAAAAATACGCTTTCAAATGATGATGTAGGCTAAAAATTGATCATTGTTTGTTTTGATACTAAACTTGACGGGTTTCAAAAAGTAAATTTACCTGTGTTTAATCTCTGAAAACTGCATCAGTCTTCTTATTAGTAAATAGATGATTTAAAGTTCTACACTTTTACCTATTTATATTTCAAAATAAATTTTCGTGAAAATTGAACATCGAGTTTTTTTTTAACTGGACAAGAATCATACTTATGTTACATCATGAAAGCTTCTCGTTTTACTTGATACGTTCTTTGTATGTAGGTACCTGCTGCCTGGTACCTGCATAATATGATTATAACGCAAACTGCAGGTACCTCAGCTAAGTGTTATTATGGCATGTTATGCAACTCGTTTAAACATTTTGATCTTTTGAAAAATGATTATGTAAATTTTCTCGCTTTGTGAATTTTTTGATTAAATGTATCACGTTTTTTTTCTCGGTGAAACAGTGAAATTTTTTTTGCAAATTAAGCTACAATTCTTTTGGTGTAAGTATTCATTATAGTTTAAAAAAAGTCGATGGGGAAAGGAATCGTTATGGAATTATCAGAATCCGAGTGTAGTAAAGTTATAAATAGTGAAAAAAATAACAATAATCAACTTTTAACCAAAGCTGTATTGAAATATTCAATTAATCAAACTTTCAAAAACTTTTAAAGGAATGACAAAAACCTCTGTTTTGAAATGTATTATTATTTTAACATACCATTGGAAATTGTTTTTCCATGTTATCGGTAAGATCTGAAGAAAGTAATAGTTAAACCCTGAAAGATAATATTTCAAGTTTTTGTTTGTTTACTGTTGGGAACATACTAATCATATATTTTGAAAGTTTTAAATTATTTGTTTAACTTTATTTCGCGTAAAAATGTTCAGTCAAGTTTCCCTTTTCATTACTTTTTGTTTTCTGCTTTTCTGATGCACAGAAACCTAAAAAATCGAATAGTTTCTAATAATCATAAATGTTAGCATGGCAATTGCTAAATACAAAAGGGTGAGAAAACTGAGAAAAAAACAATTTTTGCGTTACCGACTTTCTATCATCTGAATTTCTAGTACTGATTATAAAATGACGTCAGATTTTCGTTCGATGCTAGAGTCCGAGCCATTCTTACCAATCTGAAGGCTTATTTACATTTGTATGTATTTACTATCATTTTACTACGTATGTTTGTCTCAATATTCGGCATGTCCTTCCACTTCTTCTGCTCATCTTTTTCGAAATCAAAACCTCGATCAATTCGAAAGAATTTTTAATTTTTAATTGATTGAATTCAACTGAATTTCTTTTTAAAAGTAATAAAATGATATTTGTAATGCCAACTTTTTGTGAACAGCATCATTGCAAATACTCTAGGAAAAAATATTCACTTATTGGCATGTGAATTAAAATGTTGAAGGTAAAATTAATATGAAATTTTAGTCAATTTATTTAACGGTGCAAATTGTTGCTATTTCAGTATGAAATTAAATTTTTTACAAGTTGATTTTACCATCCAACAATGAGAATGATGAATCGGTAATCGGTATTACAAAAATTATTTATGAATATTTCACTTCAGTAGTTGTGTCGTTCACATTATTCAGGCATTCATACAAATTAGTATTTAGTATTTAGTAACTAGTAATAGCGATCTTATACAGTGAATAATGATTGCAAATAAAATAAGTATAACTTTCGACTTTCAAAGTTTCTGATTTCAAGGTACTTTTCCGTTTTCCAATGGTACTGGTACCATAATTATTTTGACCATTATCGTTATATTTCTAAAGTTGCTTTCCATATTTACACTAGGAAATTTCAACAATATTATTTCAATTTGGTAAAGAAGAGCAAAGCAAAAAAATAATTTTGATATTATTTAATTTACCTACGTTGAGATATCAAAGAAAAAAAGATGAACATTTTTAAGAAAAAAATTTGCAAGTCCAAAAGTCAAGCCCACTTGACTGTCATTGGTAAGAGCGGTTCGGATTCTAACGTCGAGCCAGATTTTCAACGTAAAACCCGAGTTCACTCTGGTTTACTGATAACAATTTTTATCTTTTATTTTGTATTTTCTATTTTTTGTCAATTTTCTGAATTCGTATTTCGTTAACTGATTTCTGGAAACGTTACTTACTCGTTTAAAATTATAAAGTACAGTTTTAATCTACTTTACTAAAATTTCATGCCTTCTGTTCTAATTTTTAGCGTTTCATCTGTTGTTACAATAACTTTGCATCACAAAGTGGAATGAAATCAGTTTAAGTGAGGGAATTCTAGAGTTCTAATTACATTATCTAACTGTAGATCTCTCATCATAATTTACAGTTTACGTATTTTACGTGATTTCGATAATTTGATGTACTCTACGTTACGTACTTTACTCGTAGAATGTACATGCATTCTACATTTTACATGCCAACCCCAGTTGAGACAAAAGTAAATTGGCATACCTACAAAAAATATTACCTGTAGCTGTTAAATAAAACTTTATTATCATAACTAATCACCCTAATTTTTTCATTTTTAAAGAAAAGTAAATTTTCATTGTCGAAAGTACGGTCATGAAAAGTTCCGCTAAATGGTATTCATCATAGCGGCATATTTTACTATTCAAATATTTATTCACTAAATATTAATCCTTTCAGTCGGCCTTTTCCCGCCTGCGTATATTACACACACAATCAAGGCAGCGTTCCATTTACACATATCGGTTTTTTGTATGTATATTGTTGAAGTCATTATATCGAACGACGAAGCGTTTTACGAAACAGCTATAACAACGGCATACTAGTAATTTTGCACATTTCGCTAAATTCCTATGGCATGTCAATTATAAATATTACATACGATATATTTATTTAAGATATGTAATCTACGTATTGTGGCGGTTATTTTGGCTGCTGTGTGTGTGTATTTTTTACCGCCTCATTATACGGCTTATTGTTTCGATCAGTTTTGACGTATATGTACGTACAGTACAATACGTGTACTGGACCAGTGACAGCTCCGTGTTTGTATTGTTAATTGTAAATATATAAAGAAGAAAGGATTTATTACGCTTTCGTGGCGTGTCTTCTTTTACTTCCTTATGTTATGCATACGCAGAATGTTCTGGATTATTCCGCCATATTTATGATTTATTTTCATCTGTTTGTGTGTTACAGAATGAAGCTTCGTTATAGATTATGTACCAATATTGGCACCTTTGAATGTATTCGTAAAACTAAGAAAAAAAATGTAATGTAGATGTACCGATACGCTGTCGGAATATGTACAGAATTTGATACAGGTAATAAAATTATATGAAAATATTTGTTCAAAAATATAAAATCAAAATCAAAAGAATAATAATACATAAAATATAAGTATACCTGTACCAAGCTGTGATCGCGTCTATGTATTGCTCTATGTCTATACGTATGAAAATGATTAGTAGGCAAGATTATACATCTCTATCTACCTACTCATTATTAGATGACCTGCTCTTGCCACTTATTTGACATAAATACAATGAACAGTTATATTACCGAACGTGATGGATTTTTTATTCTCTCGAGTGTACCTAATTTAAATTTTAAGCTAATACATTTTACGTAGGTATTGATTTTCGATTTGTGGTCACGGTACGGTTGGGCATGGAAGTTGAAGTATGCTTAGGTTCGATTATTTAATATGTAAACAATAATTGATCAGTACAAATTGTTCTAATGTTTTTAACCTTTAACATTGACTTTGAAAATTTTTGAAAAATTGATGATTTGAGATTATTCTGTTCGACTGCTTCGCGTATACTTATTTATTATATTTGACATTATTTTAACATTGAAAACTTCATTGTCATGGTAATGGTGGCAGTAGTAAATTTATATACTCGATTTTAATTAATTCTACAATGTTGAATCTTTTTATATTTGATTATTTTCGTTTTTCAACTGGTTTTTCGCTCGTTAAGTACGTGATGACTTTTTTTTTCCTGAGCCATCGTTCTATCGCGTCGTTTATGCAATTCCCTTTTCACTACTACGTTTGAAATTCAAACACTTCTTGCATCAATGTTATCATTTTACAAAAAAAAAAAAGTATTAATTAAGAGATATAATGGAGCGATTGTTGTTTTAGTAGCAATTGTAGGGCATTTTTTAAAAAACTAGTAAAATTATGTTTAGTGTTATCTCTGCTATTGTAGCGTGTTTGATTTAATTTAATCGAGCTTATGTACGCGAAATACATTAAAGTTCTTAATGGTGAAAAAAAAAACAACTAATTACTCGCCTAAACCAGTTTTCAACGAAGGCATTAATGTACGAGTGCGGTATAGGTACATGAATGTGTTTACCCACGTTGCGTTGATAGTTGGTGAAGCTGATCGGCGAACATGTCCAGATTTTTAATATCGCACCGATCTGGTATCGAAGCCAGTTGTTGATATTATTATTCGGGAAATTCATAGCAAATCGAATTGGTTTTTTCACGTTTTAGTAATATCTTGTTAATAAAAGTAGATTGTGCTAATGTAGCGGAGGGTCTTTTTTTATTCATTTTTATATTCATGATATTTTCGCGGTGTCATTGTGAGTATTATTATTATTTTTTTTTTATTATATGGTATTGATTTATTGACAGCAAATGATTAAATTGGTATCAGGCGTATTTTTATGCCTTTTTTTTATATTTAGTAGAAAGATCATCTTAGTTTGAAAAGATGATAGGTTAACGAGGCGAATGTGTGTCTGGCATCTATGTACTTCATTACCTAGTTATATTCGTGATTCGTGAAACGTGAAAATGAGATTTTTTACTTTGTAAAGTCGTGCTAATAGATGGAAGATATGTACAATGAAGAGTGTATCGTAAGAAGGACAATATGTATGAGGGTAATAAAGTGCATGGTGCAATTGCAAATCCGTCTTATGCATTTACTTTATTTTAGCATGGGTGTACAGTGTACATTATATGTACGATATTGAGTTCAAGAGCAGATCTTCGATGTTTTTTTGTTCAAAAATTTGATTTCCTCAGTTTTGAAAAGTTCTTTATGTATTTATCTACGAGTTTTGAAAATAAGTAAAACATTATTTTCAATTAATTCAGGATAAATGAATTTAATATCATGTTACGTGTAACTCTCGAGGGCGAACCTAATAATAAACGTGGCCTAAACCTATACTTTGTTTTTCCAGACTTGTGTATTAAAATATTTTCGTGCGGTTTCATTTCAAAAATTGAGCTACAAATCACTCATTTGTAAAATCAGAAAATAAACTCGTAAGTTTATGACGTATTTTTTTCAGTCATTTGACTTCAACGTAAATATCAAAACCCTGTTCAAATAATAAAAAAAAGTTGAACTTCGAGCAGGCATTTTTTGTTCAGAAATTTAGATCTTCTAAAAAAAATACAACTAAACGTAATGAAAAACTCATCTGCAGATATTTACTTGTTATGGCAGTTAATTACAATTTCATAGTTCTCCAACTCTCATTCGACTAATTGTAAAAAAAAATCAGAAGAAGGTACATATTCGATTAGCTTGTAACTGATTTTTGACGCAAGTTTCATGAGCCAATAAGATTTTGCTTCAGTACTGTATACGTATACTTAGATAGGTTAGGTACCGGAGATGAATTCCTCATCAGCTTCACTAAATACTTCTTATGAAGCCTGTAGACAAAAGGGAGTTGGGTACTGAACCCCCTCCCTCGTTGGTCGACAAAAAAATTGGATTTTATTGAAAGATATGGCTGCCAAGCCCAATGAACTGTGTAAATCATTTAAATATTTATAAAAATGAAAAATTATAATTTTTTCCTAAATTTTCACCCTCGCTTCGTCGGATGTACGCTCAACGCTAGAGTCCGAACATTGGGCGTTTTGACTTGCTATTTATCTTTACGTTGATAACTATTAACTGGTAGAAGTTGAATTATCTTAAATTGAAACATATTGAATGAAAATCAAATCGATATATGTATGTATTTGTAAATAAAATTCACTTGCTCCTTGATGAGTTTGAAGTGACATTAACTTTGTTTAAACCTGATAAATCAGATGAACAGCATTTATAGAGGTGCAATATTTTGGAACACACGTCATTTTATTTGTATTTAGATAGTCAAATAATGGACAGTTGGTCAAAAATCACTGAAATATTCATGAATTATGATATTTTTATTTCGAAATAAATTACGATTCAGTGTTTTTTCATTAATTTAATATTTATTTACTGCTTTGTCAGAAAATTGATAATTTTTTTGAAAAATTTCTTCATCTTTTGTGCATAACAATTTGTTACTTTTAGTATTGTTCGCAGCCAAAATGTAGTAGAAATGCAAATGTAACATTACGTATAAGGTATACCAGTGTGGGATATTAAGCATACAAGTACAGTTACATCATCTTCAAAATTCGATAAATAACCAATTTCAATCAATGAATTTGTTTGAATTGAAAAGATATTGGCTACTGCAAACATAGATATACATACATAGATCTGTATATCAATGTTTCGGAAAATGTTTTTAAATTTTTTTTATAGCAAATTTTACACTACATATCTACCTACTTCATAAATTAGTTGTGTTTAAAGAAATATAATTTAAAATTACTTTTATATAGATGACATTTGAGACTTCAAATTGAATCATTGAAATTATAGAATATTATTGAAACTTTTGAAGATCAAAGATAGATTTGGAGATAGATAAGAGTTATCAAACAAATGTAAACAAACGCTCTCATTGGCAGGCTATGTTTCGGACTCTAGTGTCAAACCGGCTGTCTCGACCTACTTTTTTTTAGCAAAAGCAAAATCAGTAAATTTTAATACCAGTGAGCATTGAAAATTTGAATACTGGTCTGAGGAAATCGTTTGAACCTGTAACACAATTAGGAAAAACCTCTAATGCTCCCTTCTTTGGAACAATTCTGAGCACGAGTCTAATTCCAATAATTATTTATTTTCACACATCGACATGTGATCGTAAGCAGGCATCAAAATCAAATTAGGGGAAATATGCATCATCTATCTGTACTAATAATGACTCATCACGTCATCGCAGACGACAAATTAACAAGTACATAGTTCATACGTAGTACATCACGTACATTTATATAATAATGATTTTTCGAGTCATTTGGCAAAAACTCGCCAATGATCATTAAGAGACAGTCGTTGAAAATTAAAAAAGTAGTCAAAGATTTGATAACATTACATTGCAAAGAATTAATTGGAATTTTTAGTTAAGAGGCTTTAAAGAAGGCCAGCGAATTCTTGACTACGTTTTCCAACGAAACGTACTAAAACTCTATAAGTATATAAATATTTAATTTGTGCTTTTTGTTACATTGAAAAAGAGGTGAGATCTCTCCTTTTTTCCCCGAATCATTCATTTGTTCTTGGAAAAACCTTTTACAAGATTTACCTCCTACCCAATTAGCTAATCAGCATTCGCAATTTACAACTAATTTTACATATGGAGAACCTGTATGTACAAGTACACGTACAGCATAAGTAATAGTGAATCATCAAAGTAACTTACATACGTATCCGAATGAAAAACTGTGATTTGAGTCACCTATTTTAACGAAAGAAATGAAATTTTAATTAGAAATTGATCGTTATTAGTCAATGAAGCACACTTATATTGACATTATGAAAAAACAGGCGTTTAGAAAAAAAGAAAACATCGATCAGACAATTATTGTTATCTGGACTATTTTCTAGTCGAGTTCGATTATCCTGTAATCGGTGTTGTTTTTCGCTAGGAAAAAACACCTTTACGCGGTTTATTCCGTATAGTTACCAGTTCTATTGGCAATTGATTGCTAATTTATGCTTTAATTTTGTTTTGATGAAAATATTTATTATATTAAGTATACGTTGGTTGTTGAGAATGTAATGTGCAACTGCTAGTATGTCTATGGTATCTGGCAATTCCACTGTTATGTGGTTTTTCCTAATTCTTAGATGAATAGTAAGTGTATCATACCGCAATATTAGTCTTTGATAAATTTAAGTGGCATGTTTTTATATTTGATTGTGTTTTACATTACACAGATGTGTCTAATTTCTCGTTCGCGAGTTACACAGTGTATACAATTAACTATCGATAACGTATGTTTGTATGGCGAAATATACATGTTTTCTCATTTTATAATCTTAGAATGAAATGATTGATAATAACAGAGTTTATATACTTGCATATTTTCTGCAGCTCGGATTCATTGAACCATCACTCGGTAAGAATTGCGGAGGAAATCCTCTAGCAGCTGAAGCGCCACACTATATTATGCGCTGGACGTTCATACCATGCGCTGTTATTGTGCAAGTTCTGCTATTTGCAGTTCTATTTCCTATTTCGGTGACAGGTATGAGCTAGTTGATTATTTCGACAATAACATTTTGTTACTTTCTGAATTAATATGTTCGATTTTTTATGTACATAGGAACTCCTCTAAAATGGCGAAATGTAGAATTGAACACGACAACTCGTGCAGATGATCCGGTTTGGCAAGAGTTGGTTATCTGGAGTAACGAAACTTTGAACGATGAACCCTTACTGAATAACAATACTAGGAATCATACAGTCACCCCTGTGCTTACTTCGGAGCAATTGGAAAATCAAACTATCGAACAGTTTAAATTGCTGAAGGTAAGATTGAATTATAATACTCGTGCTTATTTACCTACTATTTCGAATTCGCTGATGACTAATATAAATTTATATCTGTGCCTACTGGACATATATTACCTTCATATTGGATATATGTCTGCTATTGTTCGGTGTACCTACACAGTACACATGCTGTAAATTATTGTTTTTGTTTACCCAATTTTCACCTTGCGAATTATGTGCGTACATGTCTGTGTGTTTTTTTGTTTTTTTTTTTTGGTTTAATTTTGTAATGTGAGATTGGAATATGAATAAGTGTCTTGAGACGTTTCAATATCGTCATTAGTATTCCTTTGAATAGAATCAACCAGCTTTGAAATTGATATGTCTGTAATAAATGATGAGTTAGGTGGTCTTAAACGTGCTGTGCATCGTTTATTATGACCATCTCATGAAAATTAATTTGCCCAGGTACTAGGCTAGCGATTTGAGCTAAAGTAAATAAGTACAATAATGATTGAATCGGATAGGTACGTACTTTTATTAATTACATGTTGTGTTACTTTTGTTAATGATAATATTATATCCGTTTCATTCAACTTGGCATGATGTATGAAAATGACCAAATTATGATATCCTATTGGCTAATCAGCATTTGTTTACTTTTTTCCAAGAATCAAGTCAAGTAAATGAAAGTGAAACTTGATGGAAACGTAAAATAGTATTTCACTGTTACTCAACTTACCCAGCAGTCTTTTTTATTTAGCATGGTGACATTCAAGATCACTTATTTTGCTTTAGAAATAAGGAAATAGATTCATTTTATAACTATCATTTGATTTTATTGGTTTCTGTACCAACAGAAAACAAGAAAAATGGAAAGGGAAACTTACTTGAAGAATTTTGTATTTCTGTTGCCCAGATTTCTTGCACAAACTGTATACTTATAAAAAACAGTTTTTGTATTTTGATAGATTAAAAAATTGGCCGAAATCTTAAAGCGTCGTGATGAACTGTTATGAAATTTGTTTTCAACTAGTGTAACTAAAACTTTAAATTAATCTTGATATTTCTTAATGTGTGAAAATAAACATCAAAATAGCGTATAACTGATGAAAACGTATTTTCCATCATGTATCAATAATCACAAAATTTAATGTATATCTTAGCCAGGAGAACACTGCCTTCGGTGATATAATTTTTATGAGCTTCAGTTTTTTGTTTGTGAAAATGTAAGGTCGTTGTATTTGTTTTTCATTCGTAATTTAAGGATTAATTTTCAAGTTAAGATGGCGAGCATTAATAATCGAAAAATTTCGGCTAGTCTTGCGATATATAATCTCTTACGTATTTAAATACATTGCTTCAACTTTACTACTTGGTTTATTTTTTACAACTTTAGTGCCCAGATTCTGTTGAATACCTAGATAATCTAGATTCGATTATTTTTCAGTAGACTATGCTTAAGCGTAGATTACATACCTAGTACTATGTACCTTTGGTGGTAAAAAAGCTCGTTATTTTATTATTGTACTTCAAAATTGGTAAATTCTAGCGATCAGTAGTGCAGTTGACACAGATACTGTTTATCATGGCAATCAGTAGGTTTTTAATCTTATCGTAATCGATATAGGTTTATTGTCTTAATGATGATAAACAACTAATCAGTTCATTATCGACAAAATACGTAATATGAACCAAAAAAAATAAGATGAACATTGTTACTAATTGATCATGTATCTTTACCTGTTGCGTAATTGTTGTAAATAACCTATCGTCATTTGCAGGTAAATTATTCGCAACTTGTTCGCGAAATCGACGAAGAACTAAAAGATGACCTGGGAAGTGGACGACACCTACCACGAATTGTGGACAAAACTCTCCGTTTATTGAATCTCAAACAAGTCATATCAGAAGTTGAAACCAGTGTTATGTCAAAAGTATCATGTACAGCTTGCAGAGCAGGTACATTGGCTACATTATCAGTTATTGCAGTAAATACTCAGTATTTGCTAATAAAATGATGATCAATGAATTATTGTACCCGTTTTTCAGGAGTTGGATTACTGTTGCATTACATAAGAACGGGCAAAACTACAGATGATATAATCAAGTTATCGTTTCAATTTTGTGTCAGTTTAAATATACAAACTCATCGGGTCTGTGATGGTATAACACAACTTTTTGGCGTAAGTATCATTATGATTGTTAAATTTGTAGATATCGGTCAGTGATAATAAATTTTCAAAAAAAACCACGCAGTTTTTAATAAATGGAGAAGTCATGTACTGTTGCATATAGCTGATACAGTGTAACATATTTTTACATCAAATTATTCCTGTGTTTTATTTGTAACCGGAACTGTACCGGTGGTTTTTTTGAAGCTTTAATACATTTACGATGTTTGATTTAACGCTTAGTTACATAAATGTTTCATGGTTCGAGTAACTCTTTCTAAAACTTAAACAATTACCTACCTACTCAAACAAGTGTCTACGATGTAAAAACTAGAAGCTTCGTTTCAGACCTCTCTCAAGTTTTATTTGTATTCTCAATTCACTATTTAATTATTAAAATTAAAAGAAAAAAAAGTAGATTTTTAATTAATAAACTGACACTTTAAATTACCTAATTTGAAGAACAGGCTGTCAATTAAGTGTATGTACCTAGAAATCAGACTAATATTAGCCTATACTTGAAGTATACAAAACGCTAGATATCTGTGCATCAAATTACATTTATCGAGAATTCTTTTGATATTTAAAATGATAATTAATTTTAGTAATCGTTTTAGGGAGAAGTTGTTTACGTTTTGAAAAGAATCACCATTGGTCCGGAAGAAATTTGTAGTTTTATAATCGGCGACGCCTGCGGTGACATTCATAATCCAACACACGAATGGAATGTGGTTTTCCCTCCCGTTCCTAAACCAACGGTGGTTACCCCACAACCTCCTAAAGAGGTAATGAGATGGTTATCGCTTATTAATTGAAGACGTAAGATGCTATTGTGCTAAATTTACAATCGTTTACAGATAGGGTCCGGATCTTTCAAAGTACTACATTTATCCGATACGCATTTCGATCCTTATTACGAAGAAGGTACGAATGCAGATTGCAACGAACCTCTGTGTTGTCGACTTACTAACGGACCAGCGAAAAATATCGCTGATAGGGCTGGTCGTTGGGGAGATTATAGACGTTGTGATACACCGAAGCGAACCATTGATCACATGTTTCAACATATTTCATCTACTCATCCGGTATGCCTTTATGGCTTTACATAATTTTGTTAAAAATATTTGTATGTTTTAATTTTGCGATTCTTTTATATGACTGCATTTTGTAATAGGACATTGATTATATCTTATGGACCGGTGATTTACCTCCACATGATATATGGAATCAAACCCAAGAAGAAAATTTAAGTATATTGAAACAAACAGTTTCCCAAATGAGTACGCTGTTCCCTGGTATTCCTATTTTTCCAGCTTTAGGTAATCATGAGTCTGCTCCTGTAAATAGGTGAGTACTAGGATTATGGAACGATGTGTAAATAAACTCATGAACTTCTACGTAATACCTATAAATACGCTAATTTGAATTGATCGCTTGCAGTTTCCCACCACCGTTCATTCAAAACGATTACGCCATTAATTGGTTATACGATGAGTTGGATAAGCATTGGAGACAATGGTTACCTTCATCAGTATCAAGAACGATTCGCAGAGGTGCATTTTATAGTGTTTTAGTCCGGCCTGGATTCAGAATTATTTCATTGAATATGAATTATTGTAATAATAAAAATTGGTAAGTGATGTTTGAGGTAACGTTTATTTTCTAGATTTCTCGGTACTATTATATTGATATTTCTGATAGATGAAATGTGTTCATATAATTATATTGATGTGGTTTTAGGTGGCTTTTGATGAACAGCACAGATCCGGCAAAGGAATTACAGTGGTTTATATACGAACTGCAAAGCGCCGAATTTAACGAAGAAAAAGTGCACGTTATAGGGCACATACCTCCTGGTCATGCAGATTGCCTCAAAGTTTGGAGTAGGAATTATTATTCCATTGTAACAAGGTATTTATCAATATTTCTAAAAATTATTATTTAATTTTCGATTGACAACGAATTACCGGTTAATAATTCAAACTACATACATGGTAACAGCTAGTTCTGCATCAATTAAATGAACGAGTGTGGGTTACACTCTAATGCTTCAAATAATCGTTTAGTACACCATAGTCGCTTATTAAAGTGAAGGGTTATTTTTTCTGTCGATGGTTTATATATTTAATATAATTTTGATTATTTTATTTTCAGGTACGAATCGACCATCACGGCTCAGTTCTTCGGCCATACACATTTCGACGAATTTCAACTATTTTATGATCCAAAAGATTTAGGCCGAGCAGTTGGTGTATCTTACATAAGTCCTTCTGTTACCCCTTTCGTTAATTTGAATCCAGGTTATCGAGTTTATTACGTTGATGGTGACAGAGATCACTCGACCAGAGTAAGTAACGTCGTGAGGCGACAAATCATACAAGACTAGTGCCTGGAGAACATTCAGATGATTTTATTTTTACTGAAATTCCTATTTGATAATTTTCATAGGCTGTGCTAGATCATGAAACATGGGTGATGAACTTAAAAGAAGCCAATTTGTACGGGTATCCAATCTGGTACAAGTTGTATTCCGCTAGGGACGCTTATCAGATGCCCAATCTTTCCCCAGGCGATTGGGATACTCTGGTGTCTAAGTTAGCCGAAAATGATCAATTATTTGATCAATATTATAAGTGAGATTTGTACCATATTTGCATGCACTATGCTGCCAATTGAAAAAAAAAAAAAACGTACAAAATACTTATATTTTTGAATGAATTGTGTTTTCGTAGACATTACTGGAAGAATTCTCCGGTCAAACCTTCCTGTGATTTAGAGTGTAAAAAACGCATGATATGCGATTTACGTTCGGGTAGATCGCACGATCGGAAGACTTTTTGTCAAGAAATCGAAAGTAGAATAGATGCGAATCATCCAACTGGCTGGAAAGCGTGGCTTTATAATGGATTAGCTTTATCGTACGTTTTAAAAGCTACCTCATTTTCTTGGGTGATGGACTTTACCGAACGAAATTTTGACCATATGAATAAATGTATAGTGTAACTTCTACGCTTGTTCTAAATACGTCTGTAAATAATCGCTCCGCGATCTCTGTGCTGGTGGTTTTTCTATTGGTGACGGTTCGCGATCATTTTCGTCGTCATCATCGTCGTTATCATCATCATTAGCTGATTAAAAATCATCTCACATATATCGACGTAATTCATCCAACGGATGCTTTTGGATCGATGATAGGCTTTTTGGAAATGCTGGTGGAAATGGAACCGAATTAAAGGATTGTAATACTAGGCGATTATTTTTGCAGTAATTCCACTTCAGATGAATTTATGATCAACAACGAAGAAAATTTGACCGATTTTATTAGCGTATCATTGGACGACTCTTATGATGATACTACTACCCAGTATCCTGTTACCGCTAAAGGCTCAACATTTGAGCCCATATCGGAGAAAAGTCAACAAAACAACTCAGCCTATTTGGTTTTATCGAATCTCATTCTACTTACGGGCTGTACGATGTTTCATGTTGCGAATTCGTTTTATCGTGTTTATATTCGAGCTGAGCGTACATTTTGAAAGTTGCACTCTAGCAAGAAAACGTAGGTAGCTGAGAACATACCGGTATACGTTATTACTTTTAACAGATTTCTTGTATTTTTGAAAAATGGATCGTCATAGTGAAATGACCTTTGAGCTTAATACTTTTTAAAATATTAAATGCTAGCTCTCTCTTTCCCCGTATCTATATATATTTTTATTTCCTTTGTGTGTAAATTAACACCATTTCAAATATCGCTGTGATTTATGGAATAATGTCTAGCTAAATGCTATTCGCTTTAGCGAATACGTTTTACTTTTATACATGACTCTTTTAATGTCTACTTTTAGCGTTTACTTTTTATTACAAGTTATCATGTGTCATTGTTACCAGTTTATGTGAACCTAGGTTATATTGGAGTTGATGAAGGATCTATTTTCTGTGTCAAATATACTTACTGTTCATTTTATCGATCAGATGTCTGTATATAACGAGTACCAACATGAAATAAACTCGAAACCGTTATTATTAAATAACACGAATTCGAGTTGAAAAGTTTATCGTAGAATACTTTCTAATTGAATATCGAGGCGAAATAATAACTCTTCAGTTATCTACCTTTTTTAATTTTACGTGTACATAGTTGGTAGGTAGAGGTACTTTTGCCACAGTCAAATAAATATGAAATCAACGCGATGAATGATGACAATTGAAAGCAGTTCTTCAATGTCATAGTGATTTTGTTATTTAATAAAGAAATTTTACTCGTAAAGCTTAACTCGCTTATGTAATATATACGCAGATGATTATTCGCTTATAGGATCGTGGTAACTATTTGACTAGGTATTTGATGTTAGTATGTACCTAAACTTTGCGGAATATTTTTTTTCGCGAAAATCCAAATTTAGGTTTTGAATAAAAACAGCAATGAAACTAATTACCAGATATGTTGAATTTGTGTGTACATACAGAAACGTTATCAAAAGATGTATTTCTATAGAATAATCTGATGTAAATAATTTGATTGTACGTAAAGAAAAATTAACAGATTTTGGTGCAGGATTTAAGTACACGTGTATGTTTAATTCTGGGGATGCGGATTTCTTACTCTAAGTACATATATTTCTTTACACTTATTTGGTAAGTTAATATACGTTAATAATGCAAAAGAATTTGTCCAGTTTAATCTAATTTGAATTTTCGCCATTTTCTAGAATGTCTGTTATAATGGCAATACCTGCTTTGACGTATCAGATTCCAAAATACATCTTGGGTTTCGGATGAGTGAAGAATAAGAATATCATCTGGCACGAGATAATTTTGTATTCGCACGTATTCAGTATTCACGTGTTTTGTGACTTAAGGTCCAATATGAACTGAGTGTATTTATTTTATGCACTATAAATCTTATTTATGACGATTTTCATATTAGGTACTCAATACGCTTATAACATTGTAAAACGTAAAAAAGTATGAAAAAAGAAACATTTGTACGTGTGAGATCAGTGACTGAACCAAAAAGTGATATTGAGCTTTATTTATATTTTATTTTATTATTTAGGTATGTAATCTATGTATGTGTTGCGAATATTTCGTTCATTCATTTTTGTCGATATTTTTGTATTATTGTACCTTAATTTTTTATCATACTGTATCGTTTCATTGTTAATTAAAACGAAAAAAAGTACAGTACATCGAAATATATGGCTCTCTTTTGTATAAATCAGTGCAATTTCATTCTAGTTTTCTAAAAATGAACAACTTTTATACGAAAACAAAGTAGAATTTATTTATAAAAAAATTCACACAAGGAAAAAAAACAACAACAAAAGAGACAGAAATAAGAAGGAATGCATAATTTTAAATTATATACAAGGAATGTAAATTTGACATAAAAATATACATGGTTATAAATAAATCATGAGCAAATAAGTTTCTTTTTTCAAGTAAAAAAACTCTGAAATTATAGAAGTTTACAATCTATTATATAATAATTTGTTCAGTCGAAATTGTTATTTCGTTATTCCAAATATTTACACTTAATATTAAGAACACACGTAAGTTATAATTACTCGCGTAATTTTGAAATGCAACTCGGCTTAGAGAGCGTTTAGATTTAATTTGTAACCGTTTTGAATTTACGATAAGACTCAAAAAAAATCAGTCTCATGAAACCTGAATACAAAAAAATATTCAAAAATCAGACTTAAAAGTTGTGTACATGATACACATTTTAAATGCAAATATGGCACATTAATGAACTTTGAGTACGTTCATATTTTGATCGAATTATAAAAACATGAAAAATATAGAGTAAAAAAAAAAAAAAATAGAAAAGTAGAGTATAAAATATAAAAAAATTAAGAGTGAATGAATTCGTTAAATTGAATAAAATGAAATAGATTATAAATGCAAAAATGCGACTTTTAAACAGCCTTTTTTTTTATTCAGTAAATTTCAAAAAAAATCCGAGTATAATTCGTGAAAAAAAAAAAAAATTATTTTTAAAAATTCACTGGTTTCATGAAAGCTTAGCACATAATCTACGCAACAAAAGTTTGCAATAGAAAAAAAAGAAAATACTTAAAAAATATATCACAGTTATTGTATTAAAAACCTCCTTCACTTAAGTAAACGTCTTAGATTCTTTCTGCTCTTAGCAGTACCGAAATTATCGGTGGGTTTTCGAGCTACGGGGGTTGAGATAAAATGACACGCTTTGTAAAGATGTTCTTCGCACTGACACATAATGCAAAATCGATATTTGCATGTAGAATTGGTACATATAGCTGTGTTCTGCACTTTGGGATCCACGTGAGACGGCAATTTACATTTAGGACAAGAGTATAATCTTTTCCCGACTTTCAATTTACGAGCTTCCTGTAAATCGGATGAATTGTAAATTAATAAAAATGTCTTATTCGTAGTTACTATTAAATCATAGATTTTTGATTTAACTCACTACTTGGTAAGCTTCGAAACGATAATTATGTTTAGTGATAGGCGGACTAGCGGAAGATGATGATGATGGCGACTCTTGAATATTTTGTATTTGTACCAATTTCAGTCTCGGTGTTGCAGTCGTGTAACAACGTACTTCTTCATGCGAATGACATTTTTTTGGAGAGTGCTATTAAAGTAAAATTAAAACTGTTTTTAATACACGAGGACCTTGAATATTGCAATTAGGATAATTCGAGGAAATTCGTGTAAAGACAAACTTGACTTACTGTTTTTCGATTTTCTTTATTCAGTTCAATTTTTTTCACATAAACACGAAGTCGTTTTTCTTCTAAAGGTACTGTATATATAATATCTCGCCACAATTTTGATACGAGTGAACAGCTGTACAAATCTTCATCACTCAAATGTGAAAGTATTTTACTCAATATCAATTCTTGATGGTACCAGTCACCCAAATAATACACGAAATCTACATATTTTCGACCAGCTAGACATAATCTTTCGGAGACTATAATATTTGTGTTTTCGTAAATGGATTTTAATGGTTTTTGCGATTCATCTAATAACTTGGATTGATTTAAAATACTCGATGAATTTGAACTGGTATATCCCGAGCAATTGGAGTGGTAACCGCTATCTTCGGTGAGATTCAATATTAACGGAGTTTTATTCACATTACAATATTCCGAAGGGGTTGAACAAACGTGAAATACATTATTTTCCGCCATATCGTATTGATATCAAATTGAAATGTAGAATACCTACAAACAAACAAATTGAATTTACGATAAGAGTTGACATAATATAAACAATAATCAAACGATATAAATTTCGAGTAACTAAGAAATTAACGAATTAATCATAATTATACAAGGTTTTTCTTTTTTACGGAACAATATGAAACAATGTATCTAGAAAAATTTTGCCGCATATCAACACAATATTTACTACTTTGATAAAGCCAAGTTTATTAATAATAAAATATTCAAACGAACAAAATTATCATTGACTAACCTTCATTTAAACATAATAGCTTTGCTTCACAAAATCTTAACTTCTCACTTGAATAAATTAATTCATATACTACAGTAATTCTATCATTTTAACTTTCACGAAAATTATTGTTTAGAATATCTTGATCGTTGATCGTAGTTCACTGAATTTACAAAAAACGGTTATTTTCAAGACTTCAAAACAGATTTCCGTCAGCCAATCAAATAGCATCTTAAAAAAAGTCGTGAAATTTATTACGTCACCGTAATTTTTAAATTCCTTGGAATTTTGAAAATTGAAATCAGATATATTTGATTTTACTTTCATATAGCATGTTTTTTTTTAATAAAAATACCACAGGAAAGTGAATTAATGATTTAGATTTGCCTTTTTTAGAATGAATGTGATTCAAAAATTATTTTCCAAAAAACGTTATTATATTGTATGCAAAAAAAAAAAAAACAATAATAATAAAAAAACTGAATCTTTTGATTTTTTGAACGATCCTATAAGAAACATTTAAAACTACAGAAGAAAACATTTTTCTTTTTTTTCAGAATTTATTGATTTGATAATGATGATAAGGATCAAAATTTTCGTATATTTTTGGTTTGATTGACTGGTTTTCATTTGAACATTTGTAACGAATTACTCGCGAAGTGTTGAAAACGTGAAGAAATAATGGAAGCGAATAAAGATCCTTTAAAGACTACTATGGTGTATATATGTGGCGGTAAGTTGTTATATTGGACCTTTCCATTTCCAAAGGAAACTCCACAACGACTTACTTGAGTTTTTATTTTTCATTCTGTTCATTCCTATTATTATTTTTTGATTAGAATGTCATCATGAAAATGAAATTCGGCCCAGAGATCCTATCCGATGTCGAGAATGTGGATATCGAATAATGTATAAGAAACGTACCAAGAGATGTAAGTAACGTGTATTATAGGTTTACCATTGGTGAGCATCCATGAAAATTATCTGTCGCGTTCTTAAATTGTTTCAGTGGCAGTATTTGATGCACGATAAAAGTCCTGTTTTCATACCTCATAAAATTATTACTTTTGAAATGGTGTTATCGGAAGTTTTGAAATAAGTATAAATAATTTTTGTATCAACTTGTGTTAATGTATTGTAATGAAATTTATTAAATTGTGTCAATTCTAGTGAAATAAAAATGGTAATTTTTTATTTAAAAAAACTCAAAGTTTGGTAATAATAAATTTACTTTTGTAGCAACTCGCGGTACATTTATGCAAAATAACAGAAATTACAATTTTAATAATACGTAATATTGAAATTATTTTGGAACAGTTATTTCATTTGCGGCTTTGAAAAGAATCTGTTCAGTAGTCAGTTTCCAATTTTTTTTTTTTTTCGAAACGCTGCACCATATCTCACCATGATGCGGTTCAGCAGTAATACAACGTTCTTTTACTTCTTCCTGGGTTTTTTCAGTACCACTGTTTTTCTCAAATCGATAGAAGTAAGCCCATGCATCGCCCAAGTCAGGATCAATTTTCAAAGTTCTGTTAAACCAATCTCGACATTTTTGTATTTTACCTTGACTCCAAAACATTTTTGACACAGCTAAAAGTACATGAGGATCGTGTTCGCATTTCTTCAAAGCATCGACACTTCTGGTCTTTCGTTGTGGGGGAGGTTCTAAGAATATTGATTCAGCCCATAAAATCCCTGCTTCAGGACATTCTTGCAGAGCTTTGGCCATTAATTTATGAGCTATTTCTTTCAAACCAGCACGAACTTCAAGACGGACAGCTTCCAACCACAATTCTGGATTGTGCGGATTTTTCAAACGGCCTCGTTCCAAGACGGATCTTGCTTTCGTAAGATTCCTTTGTTTTTCCTCTAGTCGAGATAAACTTAGCCACAATGCAACCGAAGTGGGACATTCTTTCAAAGCTGCATTATACGTACTGTGAGCATTTTCAAGTTCTTCCTTCTGCTCTTCAATTTGACCTTTCATTAACCATAACTTTGCGTAATCAGGGAATTTAATGACTCCTTCTCTGAGTAATTCCAGGGCGCTATTCAAATCATTCAGGCACCATTCCAATTTTGCAGATTTCATCATAACTCGACGAGTTAAAGCAGAACCGCGAGCTTTAGCTAATAATCTACGAGCTCTTTCGAATTCATTGTTTTCAGATTCCAATTTAACGGCGGCCAACCAAATTTCTTCGGAATTCGCATTTGCTTGGAAAGCTAACGATAATATTCCTCGAGCAGCAGGTACATCGCCGGCTAACCATTTTGATTTAGCTCCCATTAACCAAAGAATCTCTGATTTAGGGCAATGAGCTACAGCTTTTTGTAATAATGTTTCTAAAGAATCTCGTGTACCGTGATTTTTTTCAAAATGAGCAGCTCTTAACCAAATAGATTTTTTACGAGGGAAAACACTCAGCGCGTGTTCAAAAACAGCTCTAGCACATTCGAATGCTTTTTGAGAGATACAAGTTTCAGCGTCACTCATCCATGTATGTTTACGATCTTCTTCTTCGACATTGTACTCAATTATAGATTTTATTATAGCTCGACAAGTATGTACCGAACCCGCACTTTCAGCTTCCATTGCTTCTTTGAACCAGTGTTCACGATTAATTTCGACACCATTGGCGTTTAACGAATTGATAGCTCGATCAATAATTTTGTTCACCATATTTAAATTACCATGAGCCTCTTCAAGCTTAGCAGCGGTAGTCCAAATTTGTCGATCGGTGGGGATATTTTCACGAGCTTTGTTCAAAACTTTTCTGGCGTTTTCGTATGTTTCTAATCGTGCCAAAGCGAGCCATAATTCTACATTAGTAGGACAACATTCGACGGCACGACTGAGTAAAATTCGAGCATCTTCTGGTTCCTCAAGTTCTACGGCAGCTTTCCAAAGTCTCACTGAATTAGGGATATGTTCAAGAGCTTTACGATAAACACGCCGTTTACCTTTGGTTTCTACTTCCAAATCAGCCGCTTTAATCCAAATACGTACTGATGTTGGTATATGCCTAACCGCTTGAGCGATCACCGCTTTAGCTGTGTCGGGTGGTTGTAATCGAGCAGCTTCTAACCATAAATCTTCAGATTTTGGATTTTGTTCGCAACCTTTCATGATTAAATTTCTGGCCGATTGAACTTTGCCAGTGACTTCTTCCAAGATGGCTGATGCAATCCAAGCAGGCGGGTGATTAGGATTTGTTTCACGAACAGATTTCAAAAGCAAGCGAGCTTTTTTTATGTCATTAATATCCCCACCATAAGTCGGTATCATACTTTTTAAATCAGTTAAATAACCTTTTGGGTCAACGACAGTTTGCCCCGAGACAGAATCCGACACTTGATTCAGTTTAACATTCATCAGTGTATTTCTAGCTTGACCCATTTTACGCAAATCAATATCGCCACTAGGAGTCAACATGCCAGGAGTAGCATGCGGAATTTGACTCATGAGACCACTTGAAGAATCAATAGAAGTAGCGGTTTCTCCACCGAGATTTCTTGATAAAACAGAGTCAGGTAATGGAGTAAATCTTTCAGCTCGTGGGTTTCTAGTTTTACGATTTCGAGCGTCCCCTACTTCGGGAATACTTTGCCATTCTTCTTCTGATACAGAAATTAGACCTCGCTTCAAGTCACTAAACTGTTGTTGGATTTTCGGTCTTTCTTGACGGTACTTTTCTAATTCTTCTTTTAAACGTTTTTCTCGATACTCTTTTCTTTTTTCATCCATTCGTTTGTCGATTTCTTCATAAATCATATCCGCCTCTTCGTCGTCTTTATCGTATGGATCTTTACTGAATAGAGAACCACCATATCCTGAAAATTCATCGTAATTGGAATCATTTAAATCTTCATCGTCATCATCCTCTTCTTCCTTCTTCTTTTTTTTATTAGGTGGAGCATGACGATCGTCGGATACATCATTTGCATCTCTTGCTGGACCGATATCAGATCGTGTGGTAAATCCAGTAGCGCCTCTACCAACACCAGCAACATACCCAAGAGGAGCTGGAATTCCCATAAAATGCTTTTTATTACGATTAACTAAAGCAGCTGGCGGAGTAGTCATTTTGATATATGATAACGTATAGTAATGATAATACGATCGTACAATTTGTCACCAACACAACACCAAGAGACGGTTCGATATTCAGAATTTACTTCCAACTCCACATAATGCAACGTAAAATTTCATAAAAGACAGATTTACACCAATATTTATGAAAAATTTTATCAAAAATTTGCAAAGTTTCGTGATTACTGACTTCGTAATTGTTTTGAAACAATTTTGGAGCTTGAAAAATTGTTTTTTTTTAGGAAAGAGGGAAGCCAAATCAAGTTAAGGGGGTGCTCTACATTGGAAGGTAGGTAGTTTAGTAGGTAACTTTTCGGGCGAAAGGTGGTGTTCGTTAAAACAATATCTGTCACGTATTATGCAATGAAATGTTTTGAAAATTAAATATGTTATTTTTGAAGAAAAAATGAAGAGGACTGTGCATTTATTTTTTCGAAATTTGATACAGTTTTTTGTTCATAATTCACCAAATTGGAACCATTTTTCGGCTGAATGTCATTTTAATATTTCTTTCCACAATTATGGAAAAAATATAAAAATGAAAAAAATAAATGCACAGCGTTCTCCAAAATCATGTTAACTATGAGTATACAAAATTTCAGCTCATTCAGTTCAGAATTAGATGAGAAAT